>SCDS01000819.1:2331-20438 GCA_004149465.1 Drosophila nigromelanica
AAAAAAAGGAGTTTTGAGCACCGACTATATCAATTGCAAATCAAAATGGTTAGTTGTACTAAGAACACCAAAAGAAATACAAATTACGCCGTCGGTTTCGGTTGCAGGCACGTAAAACCGCAATTCCTAACTGAATCTTTTAGATGACCGCAGATTACTGTTCACACAAAATCATATCGAGATAAGAATAAACGTTTTGCAAATATGTACTTTTCTTCTTACTATGCGCCAAGGTGGGTAATTAATCTTTCAAAGTAAGCCACATACCCACCCACACAGGTAAGCACACCAGGCGGAGCAAAAGCGTTTAATTTTGAATTGATAAAACGCCTCTTTCCAAAATTTGTAAACGGAAAGGGAGAAAGGTTAGATAAGATAATTTTTTACCCACATATTATTCAATAAACATCAGCTTAACCTTAATTATTAAAAACGTTAAATACATTCACGAATATTTTTTTAATATATTTATTGATCAAGTGGTGTTTTTAAGTTTACAAAATGTGCTTCAAGTTAACACAAATATATAATAGAATTAGGCAAGCAAACAAATTAATTGATTAGATAAAATCCAACTTATGCAAATAGCAGCAAAAAGATAAATTTAACGGTGCCCACATTGCACGTCACACAATGCTAATCACTTCATATGTCTATGGTATAGATGGTAAATCCTTTACGCATTTTTGCAACGTTTTAATCAGTTCATCTTAAGGAAACTGTAACAAAATTTTTAGAGATGTAAATATAAGTGCGGAAACAACATAAATAAATACTTCTTAACAGTGTACTTTAAGTAAAAACAAAATTTAAAAATGTAAGCTTTCTGGGTACGGTATATTTTTAAACTTTAACAACGAACAGCTGACCTATTTCGATCAATATTGCGTTTTGAAAACATCGATAGTCACCGATATATATTTTATTCGTTCCATTGGGATATTTATGATAAGTAGCACGTACATCACTATCGCTCATCGTTAACTAGTGCTACTCTTGTGTAACAAATAGAACAAAAATTAGTCGAAAAGTATTGCTGAAACAAAATAATATAAAAGCCATGCAAATATGCGAGTGTGAATAGTGAGTTAGAGCCAAGCTTAGACAACAAACAAACCAGCTCAAATTAAGCATAAAAACAATGGAAAAAAAACACTTCAACAAAGACAATTAAAAAATTATCGATAAATGAGATTTGTTGGTGCGGGGTACGGCTACATATGTGGCGGTATATTTTGTAAATTTATTGTGAAATTTAATGAATGTACCACAATTTCGTTGCATTCAGCACAATTTGTCAACGCTGACAACACGCACTTGAATTATGGCCATGGCGCAGACGTCTAATCGGTGATTTCTATGCAACTAGGCTTTGGTGCTTTTCCACGTCTATGACATCATAATCAATGCATACATTTTGTGCGACTCGAGTAATTTTCACATTGTGACAACGTCTCAGGATAAATAAAGCAACGTTTGTTTAGTGCAAAAGGATTTTCGTTGTACAATTGTACTCAAATTGACATATACATGCGTGTTTGTGTGCGTGCTCATGCACCTAAATATTGCATTTGCATGTGTAGGTGAGTACATCAATAAGTACTCGCATATGTACGTGTGTCACAGCGATCGGATAAAAGGAAAAAGAAGAAAAGAAACCAGCAGTCAACAGAAATAGGCGTAGTTTGATGCAATTGGGCTTTTATGACTCACAATTAAGATACACCCCAAGAAACAAAAACCGACAGCTGCCTCTGACGGCTGTTTTGCAATCAAACAGCACAAAGTACATATGTTCATACATACGTACGGCACGTACATACATAGATATGTGCTATGTATGTCATATGTATACCGTTTATATACCCACATACATATGTATGTATGTTATTAGAGCACAGGCGCAGTGAAATATCAATAGTAATAAAAACTTACGATGCATAACATAACTTAAACCGACAACTAATATATATATATGTATATGTAATATTATTTACATAGCAATCGATTATTAATCGGCTTTTGTTATTGCCCAAAGCAAATAATCAATATTTTACTGAATATGAATCAAATTTTTTGTGTTTTATTTTATTTAATTTCTGTGCAGATTCTAGCTGGCCTTTGGTTGTTGAAAATATTGCAAAATTGGACAAACCCTTTGCGACTTTGTACGACATAGAGAGGTCGTACCCGTAAACAGTATTCGGAAGGAAAGCACCATCAGCGAAGATGGTACTACTTCCAGTACCACGCAACCTCAAAGGTGAGTTCATCATGTAGCGGTGAATTAATCATTATGTGACAGTTGATTCCACCACACACACTTTGCACAACTATTTAACAATAGATTTAACTCTTAAATTCTTAATCATATATTACAGTTTAAGGAGAATCACAAGCTTACACTTATCGTTTTTTACACATTTCACAGAAATAACTCAGATATTTCTGGTGAGGAACAAACTGTGCAAGAAGCTAAAATCCAAAAATCGGGACAGTGTGCTTCTCATAAAACTGCCTCCCCAAGGAAAATCACTAGCCCGACTTGTAAATTAAAAAGCAGCAAATATAGTCGTAAACAGGATCTGGTTCCACCTGAACACATAAGTAGTAGCACCAGCACCAGCACTCAGTTTCATCGAAGAGCAGCACCAGCAGTGGAACCAATCACAGCCTCGCCATTAAATCATAGTAAAAATAACATTTGGAATCGGTGGCTGCGTCATTTCGCTAACAGCGCCTTAACTGGCAGGTCCGTCAATACCAGGAGCCCGACGACGGAACGAGGCGAAAAGAAGCCGACAAATAGTAGTGGCATTGGGGACGAGTCCGTGAGCTTAGCACCCTCGTCCAACGTTGAGGGACTTGGCCTCACGGAACATAATGAGGAAACAATGGATGGTGCAGCGCAGTCGTCAGATGCAGTCAATAACCCAAATTCTCGAGACGCTGGTGTAGTGTCCGCGGATAACAGCAGAGACAAAGACAAAGACATGCCGGCCAAGGCTGTTGTGTCCCCGTCCCCGTCCCCAGCTGCAGATGCCAAACCGAAAAAAATGGAAAATCGAAAATCGTCATCTGATACGGGGATAGAGCCCGTGCTGAAACAGCACACCGGGACTGGGACGCACTCAATGACCGGACCAATCCCGTTCAAGGCGCCACACAACAAGGGAAACAAGACGGGAAAGGGAGCGGACAACTATGTGCAGACAATACGTTTTGTGCGCAAAAACGTCGAGCAATCCAACCGAAATGCGAATCCATTACAGTTTGAGGAACTGGAAACGGAGTTTCCACGCGATTACGATGACAACATTGAGATGTTGTCGCGGGAAGCGGAACACTTGGAGGAGCAGTTTCGTACGCCGACCCGATCGAATACAACGGATGCGGCTAATCATCAAGTAGCTGGCATTATTGAGAACATCATTACCGAGGCGTCGCGCAGTGTAAAGATCGAAAAGACTCAAGCTGATGTGCCATCCAAACCTGCCAATAAACAGACACCTGGTGTGAAGCGCGTTGGCTTCCAAGTCGAGGAGAAGCACGACGGGGAGGGGCTCCACGACGAAAGCCAACCAAAGGTTTTTGAAGATTTGTCCAAACAGTCGGAACGTGGCGAGGGAATTCCTGGAGACGCAACTGTTGCTGGTACAGAAACATCGGTGTCACTACAGCCATCATCGGCATATACCGCATCAGCTACCTCGTCGGTCACGTCCCTAACGAAAGAACGCAAGAGCGATGAGGATGATGATCCGGTTGCGATGTCGCCATGCGGACGCTTCTTCAAATATGATAAGGAAGTCGGTCGTGGTTCCTTTAAAACTGTTTATCGCGGCCTAGACACTCTAACCGGAGTGCCGGTTGCCTGGTGCGAGCTGTTGGTGCGTTTTTATCCCAAATTAAATGCGTTTTATTATTACTTTACTAAATAACCATCATATATTGCAGGATAAACAAGTGAAGAAGAGTGAACGCACCAGATTCCGAGAAGAGGCGGATATGTTGAAGAAATTGCAGCATCCGAACATAGTGCGATTCTATACATATTGGGAGTTTCCAATTGGACGCAAAAAAAACATAGTACTAGTCACCGAGCTAATGTTATCTGGTACTTTAAAGTCGTAAGTGGCTGCGTAAATTACTTCCAAGTACCTATATTAATCGAATCCATTTATGTAGGTATTTAAAACGATTCAAAAAAATACACCCAAAGGTATTGAAGTCATGGTGTCGTCAGATCTTAAAGGGTCTCAACTTCCTGCATACTCGTCAATTTCCTATAATTCATCGTGATTTGAAATGTGATAATATTTTTATAACTGGCACCACTGGTAGTGTGAAAATCGGTGACTTGGGACTGGCAACTTTAAAGAATCGGTCCCATGCTAAATCTGTGATTGGTACACCTGAATTTATGGCACCCGAGATGTACGAGGAGCACTATGATGAATCGGTTGACGTTTACGCCTTTGGCATGTGCATGTTGGAGATGGCCATATCCGAATATCCCTACAGCGAATGCAAAGGCCCCGCTCAGATATACAAGAAGGTAATATCTGGCATAAAACCGGCAGCCCTCTCAAAGGTCGAAGATCCCAATGTGCGTGATATCATTGAACGTTGCATTGAGCTGAAAAAAGAGGATCGTCCCAGATGCAATGAGCTGCTGGAGTCTGAATTTTTTGATGAGGATATTGGTATACGTGTGGAGCCCACTGCCTCGGAGCAGTTTCTCTCAGATCCGAGCATCAGCATCATTGAGTTTCGACTGCGATTCATGGATCCAAAGAAGCGCTCATCTCGCCACAAGGAGAACGAGGCCATACAGTTCGAGTACAACGTACAGCACGATGAGTATGAGCAAATTGCCCAAGATATGATGAAGGAGAACATCATTTCGGAGGATGATTCGCGTGCAGTGGCGCGCCTCCTAAAGGTGCAGGTGGTGTCGCTGCTCAAGGAACGCGCTCAGCGCCAAACGCAAATCAAGCTGCAGAACGAAAAGTCACGTTTGGAGAAGCTGGCCTTGCAAAAGCAGCGCGAGAGTTTGCCAACGAATGTCGAAGAGGAGGACGACGAAGATGATGAATCTGAAGACGAGGAGGATGGCGTTAAATGGAATCAACGACTTAAGCTCGAAATGCTAAATACAGACTCGGAGACAAGCTTGGTCACCTCCAACAACAGCGCCGATCCACAGAATCTAATTGGAAGATCGACCACGTCCATACAAAACGGCGGCAATCAACTGCAACAACAACAGCAACAGCAGCAGCAGCAACAACAACCGCAACAGTTGCCCCAGTCAGTGCCTGGACAGCAACAGAAGGTGATCGCTTCGCCAGCTTTAGCGCAGGTGCAGCAACATTCAACGACCGTTCATTACATACAGAACCCACAGATGGCTTCATATCAAAATGCGACCAACGCCATGCAGGACATTGCGAATGGCCACGGCCAGGTCATCTCACCAACGGGCAATCAGCAGCAGCAGCAGGCTGCTCAGCAGCCAGTGGTTCAGCTACAAGCACCACAACAGGCTGCACCGCCGTCACAAATGCTGCCCCAACAAGTCCAAGTGCAACCAGTTGCCGTTGCCCATCCACAACAGCAGCAGCAACAACAACAGCAACCTGCTGCTGTCATTCAGCAACAGCAACATTTGGCCGAACAGCAAAAGGTGCAGCAAATACCCTTGCAGCAGCAACTGCAACAACTAATGCAAAATAATGTGCCACCAACTGATCTGGTACAGCAGCAGCAGCAACAACAACAACAACAGCAGCAGCAATATTATCAACAGCAACAAGCGCAGGCAACGTTGCCCATGCATCAAGTGCAGATCCCGCAGCAACAACAGCCGTATGCGATGCAACACCCACAACAGCAAGCACAACAACAACAGCAAATGCAACCGCCGCCTATTCAGCAGCAACAGCAGCTACCAACATCACAGCATCAATTGCCGCAACAACCCATTCCAAATCAAACCATACAACAACAACCGATACAACAACAACCGATACAACAGCAACCGATACAACAGCAATCGATTCAACAGCAACCGATACAACAGCAACCAATGCAACAGCAACCCATACAACAACAACCTATACAACAACAACCCATACAACAGCAACCCATACAACAACAACCCATACAACAACAACCCATACAACAACAGCCCATGCAACAGCAACCAGCAGCAACGCAACAGCAGATTCTGCAGCAACATCATTTGCAGCAGCTGCATCAGCAGCAACAATTCGTACAGCAGCAACAACAGTTCCATCCGAATGCTTTAACACAGCCACATCAGATTCCAATTTCGACGATGCAGCCACTTGTTGCTGGTGCTGCTCAAATTATGGCACAACAGCAGCAACCGACGTCTATGCTAATACCAGGACTGATGCAGGTGCCACCAGCCATGCACCAGCAACCACTTCCGACTACATATAATCAGCCTCAGTCGGCTCCACAGCAGCCGCAGCAGCAGCAGCAACAAATTGTACAGCCAATTGCTAATGTTGCTGATGTCCAGCAACAGGCACAACAAATTGCTAACTATGCAGCCGCCTCCAACCAAATGCAACAGCAGCAGCAGCAGCAGCAACAGTTCCTACAAAGCCAGCAGCAACAGCAGCAGCCACTGCAGCAACAAATACCTTTGGAACAGCAGCTGCAGCAGCTTTTGCATAGTCAGCCACAGTCGCAAATTGTACATCAGCCTGCAGCACAGCAACCCCAAGTTGAGCAACAACTTCAACAGCAGCTGCCGACTAAGCCCATTAATCAACAACCAACAACTGTAGCTTCAGAGCATGCAACAGTTGCTGCAACCACAAACTTTGATGCTGCAACGCCAAATGTTGAGTTACAACAGACTGCAGCAAATCCTGCAGACGCGGATAAGCAGCAAAAACAACAGCAGCAACAAGCTGCGCGTCTGCAAAAGCCGCGTCGCTCGAATCGTAGCGGGAACGAGCGCATACCAAAGCTGAGCGTAACCAGCGTGGATGAGGGCAGCGTCATCAATTGTCATATGGAAAACAAACTGAAGACTATAACATTCAAATTTGACATCAGCGATGTCAACCCCGTTGAGATTGCTAACAAGCTGGTAAGCAACGCACACACACACACACACACACACTAAATTCATAGGGTATTCACTAATAATATGGACAATTGACAACTCTTTCAGATTGCGCAAGATTTACTGTCCAATTGTCAGAGTACGGTGTTTGTGGAAATGATAAACGATATTGTGGAGCAGGTTAAACATAATCCAAACCAAATTCCGATTCCAACCACTTATCGCCGCAACATTGAGAAGGTACTTTAACATTACAAGTTCCTCTAATCATATTTTCTATGTCCCAATTTGTAAAACCCAATTATGAAAAAAAAAAAAATGGTTTCGTCTTGTTCGATTCACATGCTCAAAAGTTCCCAATATGGAGCTATGCGGTTTCGGAGTCTATTTACAGCAATTTATATACCATCGGACCAGAACTTGTCGGAAATTATCGCGCTCATATATATATTGAAAATTGATTTGAATCAATGGAGAGCTTCGCACGTAGCAATCCAATCGCTGCTGATTCGAATACTTCCACTCGAAACGTAGTGCACGTGATATAACAAGCAAAAAATAGATAATAATTTATAATTTCTAATGCGAGTTTATAATATCTAATTGCGAACGCTCGAAATCAAAGTAAATTTTTAACATTTTGATTGTATGTTGTATATCTCTACTACTTATAATAAAACAGGTCCGTCACGCGTCTCTAACTCGACAGCGTTCCACATTTAGAACACATCAAAGACATAGATCTGTAAGTGTTAAGTGCACTGTTAAGGGCCTATATATACTATATATATATATAAACATAATTTAAAAGCGATCTTGTTTCTTTATCTAATAGGATTATCATTTTTGTATTTACAATTCTAATCAACAAGAAATTCAAGTAATATGCATAATTTTGTGATTTTCAAAGCTGGTTTTAATTTCCTTATTTTATATTAACTATGAACCTAAGCACATATATACAACACATATGGCTATTATGCAGAAATTTATGAATATCTTTTAGTTTTGCTTTTGAGTGGAAGTTAAACTTTCATTCAACCTTTATTCTCGTCGCTTAGTCTCTAATTGATAGCGTTTGTTATTAAGTTGTTGTTTTTATTCTTAAATTGTAAGATGTTTATAATCGAACACATATTTACAGTTGAATACTTGAAAAGAACTTATTTAAAGTATGTTAAGCGAAATTAATAACATGTATTTGTTTTAAAATTGAATTCACAATAGGATATTTAATTGCTAAATTAAAGAATCCTTGGTCAATTGTTATTTATCAGGACGAAATTTTCAATGCTCTGTTTTTATATTCCCCTTGATAAATATGTTTTAGTTTTATACATATTTTATGCTTTTAAGTACACACACCTGCGCATTTTGGCCAAATTAACATAGATAAACCGAGAAAGAATAGAGTAAAAAGAGTCGGATTACCGACGATTAAATACCCTTGCAGTGACAGAATATGACACATCTACGGATGAACTTAAAGTATTATCCCATTTATTATATTTTTTAAATGTAAAAAAGCCCATGAAGTCGTTCCGTTCAAATATTTAAAATTTTGATGGGTTTCCTTAATGTACCTTAAATACCTCGTACAGGTCGTAATATCCTGCAAGGGTATACAAATTAACTTAGGCTTATATAGATATTAACGGTATAGATCTGTGTACATACATAAATATTTAATATTTCAACGAACCAATTATTTTAGCGGGATGAAACTGCGAGCGACATCACTAAGATGTTCGAGCCGTCAGCTCAGGGTGCGGATACAGCAGCCACGGGAACAAACGGAGGTGCTGTCGATGTAGCAAACACTGATCAATCCGGGAACGGTGACAACGGGACAAGAGCACGTGAAACTTCAGTCCAAAATAATGCCGAAATGCCAACGAATATTGCAACGCCACCAACAACGACTTCGACCGTGTCGTCCTCATCTACTGCATCTAGGGATGCGGGCAACAATAGCAATGACGTGACCATTGGCTCTAATTCGGTCTCGCGCAAAACCAGCACCGCATCGGAGTACACATCGCTGTCCATTGATTATATGCCGGACAACGCCATTACCCCAACAGGCAATGAGCCATTTCAGCCGCTGGATGGAGGTTTGGACAAACCACAGGCCGAACAAAAGGCACGCAGTCTGGCAATCAGCCGTGTGCAAATGCTATTGGAGTCAACCGGAAGTGAGGCGAAGCCCCGAAGCCTGAATTTGCCATTGAATCGTCAGTTGAAGATTGTGGATGATTTGAAGCACACCAGAAGCTTGGATGACCTAAGCGAGGTGAACATTACATTCGAGATGCCGCCCAGCAAGGCCGCCAAGCGGGCCACCGAGCAGAGCGCTGCCAATGCCGACAAATCGAAAGAGACTGGCGCTCAACTGGGCGCAGTGCAGCCGACAAGTGCCGCCAACACACTGGAACAGCTCAAAATCGAACTCGAGAACATAACGCACGCGCATGCATTCGCCACCGCCGTCGTTGCCTCCATTAACAACAGACCCGCCGGCACCTACCAAGCCTCGCCGGCAATCGCATCGATGAAAGTGCTGTCCGCCCAGCAGCAGGGACAGGCAGAGACATCGGTTGGTAGTAAAATTCATGTTTAAACCGTAAATCGTAGTCGGCGTTTTTTCGCTTCAAATTTACCATTTGGTTTATGTCTCCTATTTAATTTGTATTGTATTGTGTAGATTTGCGTAACTATCGTTTCCCGCAAAATAATACTGCCTTCTGTTTTTTTTTTATTTTTATTGTTATTAATATTTGTATTTCAGTTTTTGGCGTCTCGATTGGAATTTCTGAGTTGGATATTGTAGATACTGCATTAAAGTTTAAATATTTTTTTTAAATTTGATAATTTTCTGAAGGTTCTCTATATGAATTAATGGTTCTATTTACAAATCAAATTTTACGAATTCCTTCACAAAATATTCAACATATTAAACTGTCTCTAAAAAAGGCGTATAAAGTATTAAAGAAGATAATAAATAATTTTAATTTTTGAACAATTCCAATTTCCAATTGACCCAAAGAAAACTATAGAAAAGCTTTTTATAAATGTTCTTAATTTTTTTAGGGAATATATAACAGCATGTTAATTTAAAATTGTTTATATATTAGAATCGGTATCCAAGTATGATGGAGATTCACAATTCGCACTGGTTTCGGGTATTCGCTTAAACATTTAAATATATACGAAACGCAAGTAATTGCGAGTTCTTGTTGTTTTACTTTTTAGTACATGTTCATCGATTTGTTGTTATGGTTAAAGTAATATTTGTAGTTGTATTTTCGTTTTGATTTGTTTTTGTACTAACGCTTTTCGTTTTGGTCAACTTTAACCACTTTTCTGTGTTGCGCTTGTGGCCATATTGTTTTGGCATTTACCTTTAATCCGATTCACATTCTATATATTTTTTAACACGCAGATCAACAAATCAAACAGCGTGGGAGGTGGCAGCGGTTCAGCTGCCTCGTTTGGCCAAAACACACCAACCGCAATGTTAAACTCGGCCCGTGGCTCTTCCGTGTACAACTCGCGGCGCACATCCATTGACAACAGCATGGGATCGGATATGCAACTGGCCGCAACGAACCTCAATGTTAACCACGAGACCAATGTTGCGGGCGCCGAAAATGCGACAAACGCTGAGGCTGGCGATAAGAAAATGTCCAAACAGGAAAGTCTCGACAAGATGTCAAACCCTGTGAGTGTGGGCGGCGATTCGGCCCGAAATCCGAGCAACGGAGCGCTCAACCAAAGTTCCATAGCGGATCTAGAGAAAAAGTTGGCTGCGCTACGCAATGCGGATAACACAGAGGAGGTGATACAGATACGAAAATTACATTTTCCTTTCCTTTTGTTTTTACATTTCTTTCATTCGTGCGTTTTGCAGGCGCCAGTGGCCACAGCCGTGCCAGCTGCCAAACCAGCCGAGGAGCCTGTGGCAAGTGCTAATGCCCGGAAAATATCCCGCTTCAGCGTTAGTCGCGTTCAGGAGCAAAAGACATCCACAGACGCAACCGAAGCGGTTCAACAACAACTGAAAATCGATCTGATGGTTGCCGGCTTATCTGCTGGCCAGGGCCATAACTATAACGCAGGCGGCTCTGTGCAAAACGGTACCACAGTCAACACTCCCACTGAGCTAATCAGTTCACCCATACAGAGCGTTCCAATGGCCATCAATGGCATCCAATTGATTTACCAGCAGCCAAACGCACCGCCAGGCGTCGGTGTGGGCGTGATGGTGCCACAAGCCCAAGTTGCAGCTGCAGCACAGCCGACGAACCTTCAAATGCAGCAGCAACAGCAGCAACAACAACAGCAGCAGCAGCAGCACTTGTATTCAAATATACAACAGCGTCATCAGCCAGCGTTAAACACTCTGCCGCAAATGGTTAACGCTGTACAACAGCAGCAGCAGCAAATTCCTCTGCAGCAATTGCCGCATCAGCAACAACAGCAACAGCCACAGGCACAGCAGCCAGCTCAACTGATACCTCAGCAGCAACCACAGCAGCAGCAACAGCAACCAATTATGCTGCAACAGCAAACTGCACAACAGTTTACGTTGCCAACATCACAGCCGCAGCAACAGCCGCCACATGCACCACAGCAGTATTTGCAGGCGCAGCCGAATCAAATGCATCAATTACCGCCGCTGGTGATGGCCATGGGCGTTGGGCAGCCACTGCAAGCACATCAATTGGCACCAATGCCGAACCAAATGTCTGCCTCGCATCAACTACTTCAGCAACAGCAGCAGCAACAACAACAGCAGCAGCAGCAGCAACAGACATTACAACTGCAATCGCATCTGCAGCAGCCCCAGCAAACATCCATTTACAATCAGCAACAGCAGCCAAACTTCCAAGTATCTGCGGCAGGTCAGCTGCTGCAACAGGCGCCGCTGGTAGGTCAGCCACAGCAGACAGGCCAGCCTATGCAGCATGTCCTGCAGCCACTATTTAATCCAGCTGTTGCTGAAGGTAAGTTCGCATTTCGTGTAATTCTATGTATATCATTTAATTGTCAGTTATTCATATTCATAATCATTATTTATAACCCACAATTTATTTATATTGCAGTTGCAGAGGAGCCTGTATCCCTAGCAGCCACTCATCCTCACCTGTTGCCAAGCGATATTCAATCGGTAAGCTACTTGATTCCAACTCGATTCACACAAACTAAACTACTTAATGTCCTTGCAGGATATTAAGCATAATCTGGATTCGCTCGTTAATCAGTTGTGCAATACACGCTTGGGCACAAACCAGCACCAGCGACTGCTGTTGCTGCGCCAACGACAGCTGATTGAGGAGGACGAGCTGCGGCTGAAGCACTATGTGGAATACGAAAAGTTCCAGAAGGCACTTCGCCAATGTAAGACCTAATTCTATCCAATGGAAATATGTTCATTAATTACCTGTTACCCATTATGTCCTGATCTAGCTCTTAGCACAAATGCTCCAACTACTACTGCGTATTATTCTCCAGCTGCTGCACCGGTTCAAACTAATTTGACAGCACCAGCAGCAGCGGCACCACCACCAGCATCGTCAACTACTACAACCGCAGGCTCTACAAATGCATAAATTTGAATCCAGAGTTAAGAGTTGCCGGAGCCGTTCCTCGTATTCATGACAAGTCATCAACATTGCTACCCAACTATTTGGCAACTGTTCTGAACTGGCTGGATTTCGATTTTGAAAATATGGATGTGAAGTTAGTTATTAAGTGAAAAGTTGTCGAAATATGAGGGGATTGTCTGTAAATATGTAGTCACACAGTTTTGAGTTGATTTGCCATTGTTTCGCTTTTTGTTTTACTTTTGTTTTTGATTTTCCCTTTTTCCCCCATTCTTTATATGCAATGCTGTTTCCTCTCATTTGTTTTAAATCAAAATGAAGTTTTGAATTTTATTCAAGCAAATTGTAAATTTGATTAGCGCTAAAGTGTAAATAAATATTTCAATAATATCATATACACTCATACATCAATATACATAATTATTATTATATATATACATACTATATATTTTAAACCATTCAGTGATTTATGTTTCGCGTAGTTACTAAATAAATAAACTTTTATTGAACTTAAAATTAATTTGTTACCAAATTTATTCTGAGATTTCAATTGGCGGTTTCCTTCAGAGAAAAGTTTGGAATGTGCTTTCAGCTGCAATATCATTTTTTTTTTATTTTAACTCGATCTTTTTTACGATATTTCGATAGATCACTTCTTATAAATAAATAGGCTTTTACGCATCTGTAAGCTAAAGCTGAAGTTTTCCCACCTGTAGTCATTTGAGAACTCAAGTGATGTGTGTGTTATTTGGAAATTATATTTGAAGAGCTGTTTTTTGTAAAGGTAAGTGGATCTCACTCACACGTTCTCTCCTTTTCAATCTCTTTTTTCTTAACTCTTTTTCTCTTTTTTTCGGTCTCTTAGCCTTTTACTCTCTTAATCTTTGTCTTTTTCACTCTCCTATATTATCTCTTCTTCCTCTCTTCTTATCTCTTACTCGGCCACTCTTTCTCTTACTCTGTATGTTATCCCCACCTCACTCTCTGTGTGTTTATTTGTATACCCCTAAACCAAAGACATAAATATTTATATTGCCTTACCTAAACTAAATAGAAGAAATATGTTTTAATACATACAATCGTACAATTTTCAATGAGGAACCAATACGTTATCGTAGTTTCCTCATATATACATATGGAATTTATTTTTTTTTAAAATAATATATTGCAAACTTAAACAGTTTTTAAAAGAGCAAATAAACACAATTTTAAGATGGAAACAAAATTAATTGTGAAAAATAATAACAATGTTTGTAAAGGAATGACAGCATAACAAGTGCATACCGATTATATGCAACAGTAGAAAGCACAATTTTTATTAATGCGATAATCGGTGCTCCACATAAGCGGTATGTACTGTCTTCCCTTTTTATGCTACGACATCCATGGTGTCTTTGATTTCGTTACCCCATTCACGGGCCATTATCATAATTTCGTTCATCGATAGCTTGGGGCCGATCAATGGGTTCATTTGCGTTAGGTAGCAGCACGCCCAACTTCATGAAAAATATAAGAACGATAAAAGTTAATGAGCTTTTCATAAGTCACACACACAAGTATACACTTATGTGTGTGTAGTGTACCAAGAAGTCTCATGGTCAATAAGAGGAAACTTACAAGAGCCAGCAGGTAACAGCAGTTAGCATAATGCAGCATTGAGTCACGCTGAATAAAAAATACAAAATTAAAATCGTTTTATTTGTAAGAAATAATTACTTACCCCCTGTTAGGGCCCCGAGCAAGGAAAGGGCCTATGATGCCAATAACCGCCCAGATGACGGTGATAATAACGGGGGGAACGTAAGCCTCAACCATTTTATGATAATTTGTATAGCTAAGATGTAATACTGCAGTTCTGCCTTGATCAGCAGGTTTATTGGTTGAGTGAAAATACAAAATTATAAATAAGTGATCGCGAATAAGGCACTTTTTCAATCTGTATGAATATCACATGACAGACATGGGACAGAAACATATGTTACTAGGGCTGCCGGAATTCTGCTTTGTGAATCTGGTTCTTTTTAGGGTTGAACAATACTTAAATATACAACTGGTCACGACAGGCAAACAAGCCAAAATTCAAACAAATTTATACTACATTTAACAAACTTTGTCAGGGATACTTTTTTAAATTTTATGCTTATTATATTTTGCTTGTCAAACCAGGCATAAATAAAAGCACAAAATAAATTCAAAATAGTATGTGATGAAAATGAAATCCCGTGGCAAACACATTCAAAAATATCGATAAATAGACAACAACTCGATTTGTTCGAAGACATTAAACAACTCTGTGCAGGCACCTATGCATTACAGTTCAGTGGCAAAGTGACAAGCAAAAATACAAAATGGTCCTGGAAAGTACTATGATATGGTAAATAAATAAGATTTAAAGCTGTAAAATGGTTATACTAACTGCGATTCCCTTCTAGTTTTGATAACAGTGATTACCAGCGCAATGGTGACTACTTTCCCACACGTTTAAATGTACAGAAAGATGGCATCAATCTGGTCTGTCTCACAAAGCTGCGATCCAACCCAGAGAATAATGTTGGTCTAATGACCCTATCGAAGTATGGAAGGAGTGCCGTTCGCAACTAATGTTTCAGCATATTTAAATTGCATTTTTCATATCTTACAGCACCGTCGAAGTGCTGGCCACACTGACCAGCGATGTGGGTCGCATATTCTCAAAGATGCATCTGATTCAGCCAAAAGGTGAAATCAACCTTCTAACCGGAATTCGTATTGCCCATTTGGTGTTGAAGCATCGTCAGGGCAAAAACCATAAAATGCGAATTGTTGTCTTTGTCGGCTCGCCGATAAACAACGAGGAAGGGGAACTCGTGAAGCAAGCCAAGCGCCTGAAGAAGGAAAAGGTTAACGTGGACATTGTTAGTTTCGGCGACCATGGCAACAATATTGACACTCTGACTGCTTTTATTAACGCTCTGAATGGCAAAGATGGCACTGGCTCCCATTTAGTTAGCGTTCCTCGAGGTTCAGCTCTGTCGGACGCCTTACTGTCGTCGCCCATTATACAAGGTGAGGACGGCATGGGTGCCGCTGGGTTGGGTGGTGCCGTATTCGAGTTTGGCGTTGATCCCAATGAGGATCCGGAACTGGCTCTTGCCTTGCGTGTCTCCATGGAGGAGCAGCGCCAACGCCAGGAGAG
This sequence comes from Drosophila nigromelanica, assembly GCA_004149465.1. Taxonomy (NCBI): domain Eukaryota; kingdom Metazoa; phylum Arthropoda; class Insecta; order Diptera; family Drosophilidae; genus Drosophila; species Drosophila nigromelanica. The sequence continues at coordinate 18,221 of SCDS01000819.1, forward strand.
CGAACAGCGACGCGAAACCACCGGAGGCGCTGAGGCCCCAGCTGTCGCGGTACCAACTAGCGGAGAGACTGGCCCAACTAGCGCGGGCGCAACTCTTCCCAATTCCAACTCGGAGGAGGCCATGCTGCAGCGTGCATTGGCCTTGTCGACTGAAACTCCCGAGGATAATTTACCCGATTTCGCTAATATGACTGAAGAGGAGCAAATCGCTTTTGCCATGCAAATGTCAATGCAGGATGCCGCCGATGATAACGTCACTCAGCAAGCTAAGCGTCCCAAAACCGATGATGCCGCTGCCCCAATGGATGTGGACGAGGACTATTCGGAAGTTATCGGTGATCCGGCATTTTTGCAGAGCGTTCTTGAGAATCTGCCTGGTGTCGATCCCCAATCGGAGGCAGTGCGTGACGCTGTTGGTTCCCTCAACAAGGACAAGAAGAGCGATGGCAAGGATGAGCAAAAGAAGTGAACACTGAACCTATCTACGAGTATATACATATATTTAAATTTGCATTAAACAGAAATCATAAGTGAGCTAACATCTCTAAAGCAATGTGCAGATTATGTTCAAGCTTCTAATAAAACTATACATATATTATCACGGGGAAGTTGTGGTCTCTTTTATAAGTTAAATCACACTCGGTGTATGAGCTCACCCATTAACTAATCTTGCCAAAGTAAATTAAGTAAAACAACTTCGTAAGAATATAGGTACTATAATTGCTTGTGGAGTTAAGTTTAATGTATTATGATAACTTTTTCCCTACATTTACAAGCAACATTTTATTTATAGTTTCACAGCAATCCCGTCCACAATTACTTGCCGGCCTTGTAGTCACGGATGTGGTACAAAACCCAAGCCGGAATAAACAGGGACGCAGCGCACATGCCACCACCAAGGATCACTTTCTCCTGCAAAAATAAATGTGCATATAGAATAAATTCGTTTTAATATGCTTGGTATTGGGTTTACGTAACCCTTGAGAATCTATTGAAAAATTACTCACAGCTGTGGAGACGTGTTGCGTTGGTGGGCCGGAGACAACCGATTGGCATCGCCTTTGTAGGGCTCCGCGCATTGCTGGCACCAAAAGCTTAGCAGCACTATTTTGGAACATTTTTAGTAGCGAAATTTTACTTATTCCTCAGAAATCAATGCTGGTAATAAAGTATTCGCTAATGATGGCAAAATTTCAGCGATAACGATTATTTATTAGTGGTGTAAGGAAATCGATATTTTTATGAGTGCCCAAAGTTTTGGTTTAAAAAAATACTACATTCTTATGAATTGTATTTTTCAAAAGAGCGTTATATTCAACAATTCAAATTTCAATTTCTGCAGAATCTACATTTTAATAGCTTTATTACCTTCTTTTTTTTGGTCAATTTAGCAGTTAATTCCTTTTAGTGAACTAAAGAATACAAATATTTTGTTAACGTTAAGGAACAACTGCATTTAAACTTTAGGTGACAAATAAAGGACCATTAATGGAAAGTGGCACAGTATATAATAGTAATAACAATAGCCATAATATCAATTAATTTGTATTTATAGAACAATAACTGTTAATAATGTATATATGTTAAACGGGCTGTGAATGTTTCCTTATATTGACAGTTTTTATACCTTGGAAATCCCTTTAATATATGTGTTTTAAACAGATGATATTAATTTAATCAATTGAGACAAACCTCATTCGAAAGACAACAGTAGGGAATTTTTGTTTTATCGCAACATTGCAAATATAGATATTTAATTAGTTTAAATAATGCAGCTTTTATGCAGTATAGTTTTTCTATTATAACTTATAATTAAAATATGTAATTACAATATACTGTTTCACACCAATACAATTGAACATAAATATGATGTATTATTATTTAATTTTAAATGTTTTCTTAATAATTAGTTCAATAGTTAAGGCTAAATACTTTCGGGCCAGTTAGTTGTTACATATTTTATTAATACACATATTGTTAATCATCTCTACATATTAGCATACATACATATGTACGAACATACTTGGCAATACTCGAAAACATCGCCACTCTAATAAGGCTAAAGTTGTAATTGCATAAATTTCTGATTTCCGACTCCTTCATATATCAGAAGTTATTTCCGCCAAGGCTGTGTGCATTAAGTCTTGACTATACTCGCGATTTGGGGGATAAGTATGTTGCAAGTTTATTGGATGGAATACATATGTGAAGCATAGAA
>SCDS01000819.1:20671-42403 GCA_004149465.1 Drosophila nigromelanica
ATATATATATATATATATATATATATATATATATATATATATATTTATATATATATATAATTTGCAAAGGCCATTACAGATAAATTAAAATTGAATATTTTGAGTCCGAAGAATGTACGCTGCAGTATTTGATTTATATATTAATACATCTAATTAGGTAATAAGTAGTTTCGTAACAATACAAACAATTGAATCGGTAGACAAAAACAATATTGTGTTTAAATATATGAATACATATGTATGTGCATGAGCATCTGAATATTCCTGTGTGCGTATTTCTTATTTTTTAAGTAAACTTTAAAGGACAGTAAGTGGAAAACATCATAAAAAATTCGCTTATTTTTTATGTTTACAATTCAGTCTGAAAGGCATAGTTGTGTATACACATTTTGATATCACCTATTTTGAATAATTAACTGTTTAATGTATCCTGCTTTTTGTTTATTTTAAAAAAAATTTTAAATAATAAGTGATATACAATATTAATTTCCTAAATTTATTTTTAACCACATCTTTTGGTTTTTTGGTTTTTACATTTTAGTTTTTCTTTGCAATTGCGGAATTTTTGCGGTTAATTTCGTTGCGTTAAGTGGGGCAAAAAATATATATATTTATTTCCGTATGTAAACAAAAATTTTGGTACTTAAATTATCTCTTACTTTTTAATTACACATTTGATTTTTTCATGCAGTAATATTTATATATCAGCATTGTAAGGTTTATGTTATTTTTGCTTCTCTTGTATCTAACTTTTAGTTATGTATATATGTTACTTATATAGTTGCTCCGATAATATTATTGTTCTTGGCGCGAAAAGCTTATTCTTCATCCGTGCCGTCTTCATCAGAGATATCGCTATTATCACTTGAAAACATTTCCAACCAGTGATAGTCACGCCGATCGACGTATTCCCACAGATAAATCTGTTACAATTAAAATATTTAGTATAATATATACATTTATAAAACACAATAAATTTAATATGCAAAAATAAAATAGCACAAAATATCGTTTAGAATATTGAAAAACTTGCAAGAAAACGATAAAGTTATGCCATTTGACAAAAAAATATATTAATAACGTATTTTATTTCAATACCTAAAATTAAAATATTAAATAATTGAAAAATAAAATACTTACATCGAGTAAATCAATTAGTTCATTCTGGCTATGCAATTTGCGAGCTCGTTTTGGCAAACCAACGTCCACAATGTCGCCATTGGGTAGAGCATGCTTGTAGAAACACTTATTGCCAAAAGGACACTTGCCTTCGCCTTTTTTGAAATATTTGCAATCCTTGGCACCCAAAGCCGCACGATAATCATTAAGCAGCTTGTCCTTTTCCTCTTTAGTTTCAACCCAATAAGCGCTGGGGCAGACAAAGTCGGAACACACGCGACATTCGGGGCAAGCGCTAAGATATATGAAAACAAAATTAGTGAATTAATTGTTTATAATTAATAGGACTTTTACCCAACAATGTTCGCTTAACATTGGTTCAATATAGGTATGATGTTCGCGAAAGTATGCAATACAGAATTGTAGTGAACAAAGGTAAAAATAGAAAATGTTTTACGCACAGTCAACCGCCCAGACATTCCCTTAGTCATATTATACACATATTTGAAAGGATATTTCGCTTACCGCGTTATTTTATGCTCGAACTGTTTGGCCTGACGCCATGTGCGAATGCATTCCAAACAAAATATATGATTGCAGTTGGGTAAAATGCCAAATCGCTTCTCTCGGCCGGCCTTCTCCATGATGGTGTCGAAGCAGATGCCGCAGGTCTTATCTTTGGACTGCGCAATCGCAAAGGAAAACTCCATTGCCTGTTCGTGCTGTTGCAAGCACTCGCGATTGTGTTTCTTGCGTTGAGCTTGGTCCGTTGGATGCAGGCAGTATTGTTGGCACATCTCGCATAGCTCCATATGTATGCGATAGGGACAATACTCGCCATATGGACATGGACTTTCATATGGACAAATCTGATCCAAGGACTGCGGCTTACCGTGTTTAACATCAACGTCAATTGTTGGACCACCAACAATCTGTGCCCATGTGAAGGAGGAACCTTCCACAAAGGGCATATGACTTTCCGTAGCTGTAGCCGCAGCCTCATCATCATCATAATCGTCATCGTCTTCGTTTGAGCGTTGTACTATAAAGCGCTTCTGGCCGGGAACAAATATAGGCGCATTCGCCCAATTGCGTCGACTGGTGCTGGGCAAAACCTCGTTATCCACATCCTGTTCAGTGCTCGCAATTGTGCTTCTGTCATGCTGCTCATCTTCGGGTCGACCTCGGGGCACGTCATGGGAAAAGCGACAAAGGTCACCAAATCGACAAATGCCCCGCAAGTAATATCGGCAGATGATTTGACTTCGACCAGGCACAACATTTAAAACTGGTGCTTCTGCGACGCCGGCGGAACTCATTTTGCACGTGCAAAAGTTTGTACAGATGATCTCCGACCAAACTAGACGTATTGACCTGAAACAGTCGCAAATTTGATTATATCCTCGATAAGCACGACCTATCGATAAACACGCGTGTTTATGTACATATGCATACATGCCTGTGTGTGTGTGTGTTCGTAGAGCAAACAAAATTAAAATGTCGCAATAACTGGACTTTTTGCTTAACACAAAACCCGAATTTCAACGACTGCAACGCTTGTACGAGGGCACATAAGCAATTTTAAAATATTTGGAAATACATATATACATGATATATATATATATATGTATATGCATATATAATATATACGTATATGTATGAATAATATACATATGTATCTACTTGTACACATGAATGCACAAAGGTTTCTGTTTTATTTTCACATTGACTGCCTTGTAGACGAGGCGTTGAAACTTTTTACGTATCTAATATTATTATTATTATTATTAATATATCTTACGTTTTTGTTTTTTTTTATTTTTTGTTTTTTTTTTTGTCGCAAATTGAAGCTCAAAATTTCAACTAAGGATGGGGGATGAAAATTAATGGTATATCGACGAAATTGATAAATTAAATTCGATTGTTTTCTATTTTGCGATAGTTAGGCTGAAGGTTTGACAATTTTTTAAAAGTATATATGACATCTTAAAATGTACCAAATGAAATGTTTATACTGTATAAATATTTTTTTTTCAGTTGAAAGCAATTTTTTAATAACTTTGATAATTGAAAAAACGCGAACTATCGACCGATAGATCCGAGTATAATTTGTTTCGTCTTCAAAGATTTTATTCAACTCTGTGAATCAGCTGCTTACACCGATTTTCGTTTTGTTGACATGAACTTGGGAAATGGGAATATTTGCACACATCTAAATTAATATGACTAGTAATAATGGAAGAAACTATGTTTGCGTCAACTGCGGAAATTCGGCACGTGAATTAATAAAAAAATACAGCAATACTGTTAAACCTACCCACTGTGTGAGTACAGGAAATATCAGCGAAATATGTTTTTATATGTATTTTCTCTTGTACTTTAACAGGAAAAATGCAATCAGATAACTGATAAATACATAGAAGTCGAGGAGTTTATAATCTTAATAGATGCACTGCTTTTAGTTTCTGCTGCTTTCCGACACATAATATGCAATGGAAACTTTAAGGTCAGCAGCTAATTGCAACTAATTCAAAAAAATACTAAATTTTTAAAAAAAATTGTAAAGCTTTATTGGAAAGTTTCACTCGTTGTCCTGCTTCTGGAATCGTTCGCTTTGTGCAGGCAAAAGCGTGGAGAGGGCTCAAATACTGCATTACATGAGAAAGGTTTTTACATGTGTACGCTGCAAAATATTGGGGGTAACACACAATTATATTATTTATGTTGTCACATAAACACAACTTTTCTTTTACAGAATACCTTTTAATCACGCTTCTTTTGCTTTTGATTACCGCCATTCTCAATAGGCGTCAGCTGATGAAAATCGGTCTACCCTCAGTTACTTTAATAATCTTTAAAGTGGTGGCCATTTCAAATTTCTCAAAGTTTTTCCTGCTACCCATATTGGTCTGGCGCAACAACACAACGGACTTCGGCCGAAACTTGCACTACATGTTAGTCACTGGTCACCATCTCTGCTCCCTGATAATGGCCTACAGCGTAGTCGGCATAAGCAACAGCCATCTCCGCCGGCTTACCATAATATTGGTGATTTTTGCGTTTGCTATTAAGGAGTATGTTAGGTATTTGGTAGCATTTAAGATGGAGTTATATTTACTGTAAAATAAAATATGTCTGTGATTTATAATCCAAGCTATAACAGATCTCTTGACATTTAAAATACAAAAAAGAGAAAAAATGGTATTTAAAGCTAAATAGTAGATATGGTATTAAGTTAACATGTTTGGTCTCTCTGGTTTTGCTCTTATCGTTTTTGCAGCCCTGGTATTCGCAATTATCGGCCGAGCTCTATTAATGTCGCATGAGGAATTAATGAGAATTCTAAAATGCTTATTTTGCTTATTTCTATTATGCAAAATTGAAATAATTCTGGCGAAATCATTTTTATAACCATAATACAAATATTTTCAATTTAAAAATAAATACCGCGAAGCAAATCAATAACTACGTATATTTTAAAGCACGTAATGTGTATTCTGCTTGTCCAAAAAGACAGCAAACGTGTTATTTAATAATGTAAGACGCAACACAACAAGTGAGTGCGCGTATTACAAGCAACTTTCAAATGAAAATCGACAAAAATATACGTAAAAACTGAAGTTGGCAGAGTAAAAACGAAAAATATTGGTAAGTCTATAGAACAAATAAAATGACCCACATACATGCATACGTAAAAATACATGTACATGTTCATTATGCATGTATTAACATACACACACACAAGCTGACTACATTGTTGCCGCAAGCAAAAGTATGTTGAAATTAGTTTTTAATAGGGAACGTAAAGAATTTGTTTTCAATTAAAAATGTACATTAATATTTTCTAAGTAAAATCCATAAATGATAAACTTTGGTTTTTAGTTGAATTAGATACGAATATGACAGCTCATTCTTGTTACCAATGTGACCGGTTTTATGTAGTATTTTTATAATAATATGTACGTATATGTTTAAATATTTCTTTTATAGTAAAATATGTTTCCATAGTTCAGCAATAGTTCGCCACAATGAAAATTTAATTAATAATATTGTTTCCGTTATCCAATTAATAAATATGTGTTAAATTACAATGAAAATGTTATAGTCTATTGATTAAACAAATTTAAAATATTTCTCAAAGTTTAAACTAAAATCCCTTTTTTAGAGGGAATAATGCGAGATTGACAATTTAAGGTTGTTTTTAATAGGATGCGTTTTGTTAAAAATGTACATTTTCAAAGTTACCCAGCTTGGTCACACATAAAATATAACCTTAAAAAATGACAAGTGACAAATTTCTTTTTTGTTCATTTTAAGCGACTAAAACATAATCAACGACAATATAAACCATTTTCTGGAGTGTCTCCAACTGTAGCACTCTTACTGGTTTACGTTGTTGTGTTAAATAATGGATTCGTTTCAAAGTGGATCTGACATTACGGGTTTCACATATGCAGCGATGTAAATATTATAAGCAAAAAGTGAAAATTTCGAACCAACAGACCGCATTTGGTACACACAGATGTACATTACAGTACATACATTACTTATAACTCCGGAAGGTAAAGATCACGTACAGTGTGAACTCAAATGTCAGCTGCCACTTCGGTTGTGTTCGCGAGTTTTGCCGTAAAACTCTGCATAAAGTACCCAAATCCGCGAAGAACAGATAAGACGTAAACGAGTAAAAATCAGTGTGTAAAGTAGTAAAAGGAATTTACTCACGGCAAGGATTGAGTACCAGATCGGCAGATATACAAGCTAGCGTCCAAAAAAGATGCATTCCTCTTCGGCGGCATCGAACGCGCTTGTAGAATACTCCGACGTGAGTTCGGAGGATTTCTCAGATCCCGAAGCTGGAGAAATCGACTCGGATATTGCTTTGGCCGGCAAGGGTTCAACAACAATTGCAGCAAATAGGAAACCAGAAAATCAGGCAAGAAAGCAGAATTCGGATGCCGTTTTGCGTATAACAAAAAGCAATGATTTCAGGTAATAAAATTCAAATATATTATTAGCATATATAACCTTTTATTGGTTTTTTGTAGGAAACGGCGCACTGAAGAGAGCGAGGATATGGCTACAATTCTTGCGGTTGGCTCGAGATCGAGGCAAGTCTCCGTAGTTGCCAGCGGCAGCAGTAGGCTTAGCATTAGCTCTGTCACTGAGAAACAAAATCATCATCATCATCATCGTGCCGAAGTCGCTTTGACGCCAGCCAAGTGCTCAAAGGAAGAGCAGCAGCTGCAATGGGACCCAGAGTTGTATATGTCTAGTGACACAATCGATACTGATGAGCTGGAGGCTGAAATGAAGCGGCAGAAACGTAAAAAGCTGAAGAAGGACAAGCACAAGCATAAATCCAAAAAGAAATCGAAGAAGCGTAAGAAAAAGCGGGCAAAGTCATACTCGAGCATTGACTCCCTTTCGGACAGCAACCTAAATACCTTGCTGGACAGGCACAATCGCTATACGCCGCCAACGGCACCAAATAGAACCAAGAGCGCCGAGCGCACAGTTAGCGCTGCGCTGACTTCCTCTTATACACCTCACAAAGACAGTCAAAGCAGTCCCATATCAGTGGGCACGCCGCCCTCCCGACGTCCCAATAGTAACAACAACTATTACGGTGAAGCGACTGCAGCCGCCACTCCGGGCACTCCCCTAGGCAGCAGCCTACAGGTAACGGTAACGAACAAAACGACTTCAAATAGTCGACATCGCTCGCCACCAGTACGCGTCGGCGTCGGTGTTGTTGGTGGCGTCAGCAGCAGCCAACGATATGCCAACTCTCCACGTACTCCGCCACAGTCACTGAGCCACTCCCATCCAATCAGCGTTGGCGCTGGTGGTGCACGTGACTCCCGTAGCTCTCGTTATGTCCAGAGTCCGCTGAAGGATGATTTAAATGCTCACCACCGGTCGGGAAACGCGTATGCAGCGCGCTATTCAGGGGGTGGATCAGTCGGAGGTCAGGGCAGTAGTCTCGAAGCGAGGAAACTGAAGCGCATTTCACCAGGTAAGTGAAACCACATTGCAATATTTAAATAGACAACTGAATACCTGATTTAACAAAGATGAAAAAATATGCAATTCAACAGTAGCAAGAGTACGGCTATTAAAAGTTGTTTAAAACAAGCACCATAAAGTGTATCTATCCGATTGGATAATAATATAATATGTATATTATATACATATAATATAATAAAACGGATATTTACGGTACTCATGAACACGTTTGTAAAACACTCAAACGATATTCAAATATATGTGATTTCTAAAGGTCATCAAACGTAAATTTTTTATTTTAATAAACTATATAAGTTGAAATCTTCCAAGACTATAAATGATTTCATATTTCAGAGTCGGATCGCTATCATCACCAGCCGACCACGCCGCCGCATAAGCGGCGAAAGTTTAGTGATGGTCGAGATGCATCGTTGTCATCGTCTGTGGGTCAATTTGAGCACGGCAGGCACCATGCTGTTAAATATGAACGCTACAGCAGAGATCGATATTCACGGCGGGTGTCCAGGTATATCATTGTAACTGGACTATGAATGTGCATATATATAGTGACAATTAATTTCGTTATTAACAGGAGTCCTAGCGTTCATCGCTTATCGCGCAGTCGACTATCGCCGGGAGGCGTCGGCGGCGGTGGAGTCACTTCAGGCAGCAGCAATTCAAATATGTATCGACAAAGAAGTAATAGTAGGCACAAACACAGCAAATATGGCGCACCTCATTCGCCTTCTCCGCCAATGCCAACGAGGTCGTCCTCTAAGCGGACCTCAGGCAGTGGCATGGGTAACCTTGAGCGCTACTCTTCGCGCTCGCCTCGGCCTAGTTCGCGCTACTATGAGTCGTCGCCGCCCTCACCGATGGGCGCGTCAGCCTCGACCTCGCACCACCATCGACGGTCTCCCAGGTCCCATCAGCACCATCGAAACAGCAGCCGTAAACGATCGCCCAGTTCGGGTAGCAGTCGTAGCTCGAGGTCGCGCACCCGATCGCCAACGTCACGTGATCTGAAGCACAAACGGGATGAGTATATCAAAAAGATAAGTGAGACTAGCTTATTCGCCGAGCTGGTCAAGGACCGTCATAAGCGGCAAAAGGCGCTAAAGGAGATAATCGAACGGCAGGAAGAGAATAGCAACAGCAACGGCGCCTTGACTATAAACGAAAACAGTTCCTCTGTCGATGGCAATACGCCCAATGTAGCCGATAATCGATCCGCATCATATGTGGCGGCAGCACAATCCTCCGCTGGTGCGACGCCAAACGGAATTGTTAGTGTCGGCAAGCCAGATTTGGACGTGAACAACATTCCAATGCCAAACAAAGAAAATGAGACGCTCAAGCTAAATCCGACTGTAGTTAATATAGATGTTACGGATGCCTCTCCCGCGTCAATGGCAATGACCCTTAAAATGAGCGCTAACCAAAAACCGAAGAGTCTAACGGCTTTGCCCATGCCACCGGGCATGAGTGCAGCCGATTTAGAAAACGCCCCAACGCCATCGCCTCCAGATTTAAGCAAACAAACAACGCCGAAGTCAACGAAAAAGTTGTCGCCTGACGATAAGAATCTAAACGCCAATGCCAATGCCAATAAGAGCCTTCTTAATCTGCCAATGCCGCCTGTTATACCAGGCAGCGAGGAGTTGAGCGGCGACGATGATGTTATCGACAGTCCCGAGGACTTTGATGCGCCCAGTGGCAATAGCATAAACACGAGTGCCAATGCAAATGCATCACAGGCTGCAATGCGTCGACGTCCAGTGATACTCAATCGACGCGATTCGAGGAATAATGTGCGGGATTGGGGCGAACGCTGTGTAGATGTGTTCGAGGTGATTGCACAGATTGGCGAGGGTACATATGGACAGGTAACAATAAAAATTGTTCTTTATCTCCAATACCCAATATACATATATATCTATTTCTTTCATTGTAGGTGTACAAAGCGCGAGATCATCATACCAACGATATGGTAGCATTGAAGAAGGTGCGTTTAGAGCACGAAAAGGAAGGTTTTCCCATAACGGCTGTGCGTGAAATTAAAATATTAAGGCAACTCAATCATCGCAACATTGTGAACCTGCATGAAATAGTTACGGATAAACAGGACGCAGTTGAGTTTCGCAAGGACAAAGGATCTTTCTATCTAGTGTTTGAGTACATGGACCACGATCTCATGGGTCTTCTAGAGTCTGGCATGGTTGACTTTAACGAGGAAAACAATGCGAGCATTATGAAACAGCTATTGGATGGACTCAATTACTGCCACAAAAAGAATTTTCTTCACCGAGATATAAAATGCTCGAACATTTTGATGAACAACAAGTATGCTCTAAGAGGGACCTCCCCTTTTTTTTCCTTGCTTCATATTTAAATCATATTATTCCTTTCTTTCCTTATTAATATTCTTTACATTTGTAGGGGCAAAGTAAAATTGGCTGACTTTGGCTTGGCCCGATTGTACAATGCCGACGACCGTGAACGTCCTTATACGAACAAAGTCATAACGCTTTGGTATCGGCCACCGGAGCTGCTGCTTGGCGAGGAGCGGTATGGCCCGTCCATAGACGTGTGGTCATGTGGCTGCATTTTGGGCGAATTATTCTTGAAGCGCCCGCTATTTCAGGCAAATGCAGAAATGGCGCAACTTGAAACTATATCCAAAATATGTGGTTCGCCAATTCCCGCCGTTTGGCCCAATGTAATTAAGTTGCCGCTGTTTCACACGCTTAAGCAGAAAAAAACGCATCGCCGGCGTTTGCGTGAAGATTTTGAGTTCATGCCAACATCAGCACTTGACCTGCTTGATAAAATGCTCGACTTAGATCCAGACAAACGTATAACCGCAGAAGATGCCCTTAGATCACCTTGGCTGAAGAATATCAACCCAGATGAGTGAGTACAATCGAATAACAATTGTAAGCAAAAAATAAATATAAATAAATTTTGTTGCCTTTTCAATAGAATGCCCACACCACAATTGCCTACGTGGCAGGACTGTCATGAGCTTTGGAGCAAGAAACGGCGTCGCCAGCTGCGCGAACAACAAGAATCGCTGCCACCAGGTGTAATTTGCTCAGCTAAATACCAACAACACGGTGCCGCGATGGTGGGGGATGCCTAGCATTTACTCTATGCTTCATACTTCAGTGAAGAGGAAGACTATAAACAGCGGGAGGTGGAGTGTGCCTGGTGGCAAAGTTAATACCTATGTTTGTAACGAATTATAAATAGTTGGCAGGCAGACTCAGATCGGGTTGACATGCTCTACCAAAGCACTCTATTCTTTAAGTCATCTCTTTAAAACAATTAACTAAGCTAAGATTATATTTTAAAAGTGATGAATTGCTACAAAATTTGGCATTTCGAATTGACCGCTGTAAAATATTGTAATATGTATATACTATTTACTGCTATATTCAAACAAATAACCTACTGGAACATTATTTGTTCACAATTTTTTTAAAGTTTTAGTCTAATATCTTACATACATATTGGCAATAAAAAAGAGAATGAGAAATAACACACTCAACCAATGTGTATTAAATTTAGTTTACTTAAACTTTTATTCTGTTAAAACAATTTGACAATTTAATTCGTTCAGCTATGAAGTACGTTTTTAGTTTAAAAAAAAGTTTGGAAGACAACGCAAAGATTCTAAATAAAAGCGGAATTGTGAAGCAGTTAAAGGTTAGCATTTTAACATTAAATAAATTGTTATATATATACTCTAATATATATACATATATAGTATATGCATACATACATTACGCTAAAATAAGGTAGTAATAATAGTATTAATTAGCTTAGCCAACATATTGATGTTGTCCGTATAAACCTACAAATGATTATTTTGTTAGATATTTAAATTAAATTGTAAAGATGAAATTATCAAGTAAATGTGTACTAAAAAAAGCACCCATACAGATATTTTAAAAATCTTATATTTTTTAATATATAAATCAAGCCGGAAAAGAATAAATATGTGTATAAAACTACTATATAGTAAAAAAATCTGGGTGAGACTGAAAATAATTGAACACAAAATTTGTGCAATTTGATTAATGAAATGTAAAATTATAAATTATAAATTCCAATAACAAGACACTAATATAAACTCTCAAAGCGCAAATCAAATGAATTGTTTTGGTTTCCAAATCACAAGCCAATCTGTAAGTCCGTTTACACAAGAAAAATATACATAAAATGCATAATTAACAACACATTGAGTATGAAATCTGTTTAAAATAGTACGGATGGACGACGTTCTGTAATTAAAGGTTAATGGGTTTAAATAAAGTTGCCTAATGTCTACCGACTGTATCTATTTTGTTATAAAGATTCAGATAGCAGAGTAAATTGACAAATATAAACATTTTGTTAACAACTAGAAAGCAACCTGTTTATGAGAATACAACGCAGGATTGAAAGATATGCTGAAGGTTAAAATATAAATTGTCCTATGTGTCAGTCAAAAATAATTTCAGTGTGTTTAAAAAAATTATGTATTTAATACTAATATTTTGTTATTTCATAATTGATTATTTACGTGTACGCCCCTTTAAGGCAATCGAAATATATGCCGATATAACTGTTCTGTTCGTCATTATATTGGATTTTTATAATTAAATTCTTGTCCGTTATAGTCCAGTATTTTAAAGATATCGATATAAATGACGATGATGTATTGATCTAAATATCGATGGTAACAACGTAACGATTAGACAGTATTTTAAGTGCTGTACGAGATTGCTATAGATTCTGAGTTTTCCAACACTAGCAAGTTGGCGTTCTTTTTTTTAAATGGTTTTTGGCATGTTTTTGTTTGTTTATGAAAATAAGAATTAAAAGTGCAAGTAAATCACAGTAAACCATGCTACCATTTCTTAACTATGGAGAAAAAATCGATGTAAATTATTATTACATGTTTATGTGAGGGTGCACAACGTAATTTAATTGTTATCATCCATAGGAATACGAAGTACAGCACCTGCTGGGCAAAGGAGGCTTCGCTTGTGTTTACAAGGCAAAATGTCTGCGTACGCATCAGAATGTAGCTATCAAAATGGTAAATTAAAAATATATGTGCACAATATTAGCCGAATATCAACTAACTCTAAGTAAAATTGGGACAGATTGACAAAAGGCTTATACAGGGTTCTGGATTGACGAATCGGGTTAGGCAGGAGGTGGAAATTCATTCCCGCTTGAAGCATCCGTCAGTGTTGCAGCTGTATACGTTCTTTCAAGATGCAAACTATGTTTATTTGGTTTTGGAACTGGCCGACAACGGGGAACTGCATCGCTATATGAACCAGCAGATGAAGCGTCCATTCACCGAAGAGGAAGCGTCCTCGATTCTCCGACAGGTGGTGGATGGCTTGCTGTACTTGCACTCGCACAACATCATGCATCGCGACATATCGCTGTCCAACTTACTGCTCAGCAAGGACATGCACGTCAAGATTGCCGACTTTGGCCTGGCGACACAACTGAAGCGTCCGGACGAGCGGCACATGACCATGTGCGGTACTCCGAACTACATATCACCCGAAGTGGTTTCGCACTTGTCGCACGGCCTGCCGGCTGATCTCTGGAGCGTTGGGTGCATGCTCTATACGCTCCTGGTGGGACGACCCCCGTTTGACACTGATGCCGTACAGTCGACGCTCAATAAAGTGGTTCATTCCGACTACACGATGCCGTCACATTTATCTTATGAAGCACGCGACTTAATTGACCAGTTGTTGCGGAAAAATCCGCATGACCGCATCTCACTCGAGCAAGTCCTCAGGCATCCATTCATGGTAAAGGCCGGCGGAAGCACAATCTCTTATACAACGCCTGGCGCGTCTGATGGCTACGGTCAAAGTATTGCCAGCGGCGACAGCGGCATCGTCACATTCGCGAGCAGTAAGCAAAATCGTCTGAAATGTTGGCCATATAGTATTTTTAATTTTGTACATTTTCAACTAGGTGATTCCAAAAACTCTCATCGACTTCGTTCGGTGGAGCAGCAATCGACGCCACAAATGCTGCCACAGATTCAGGAAGAATGTGGTTACTACAAGGAACAACGTCAGAAATACGCTCCACATTTAGCTTATATGAGACAGGGTTCATCAGAGACGTTCGACAACACGGATATGGACTGGCAGAGAGTTGGACAGAGTACACAGAAAGATCAGTTTACAGCGCATTCCACGCCAGTAGCTGCAGGTGCCGCAGCGGCTATCCCAAATGCTGGCAATAACAATAACAATGAGCGTATCTCTGTGCCACCATTAAATACGCTCAGGTTGCAGCCCACGCGGTACAAGACAAAAAACGCCATCATGAGTATTGTGGCGAATGGCGAAGTGGTCATCGAGTTTATAAAGACCAAAAGTAAAATGCACGAGGATCGCATAGTCGATATTTGTCGCATATCCGGCGACGGACGCCGCATTATAATCTACCAACCTGATCCTGGGCGGTAAGAACGCAAGCGTATTCACCCATTTATCGTAATTACTTATATATTTTACTATTTTCAGAGGGCTGCCCATACGGGAACAGCCATCGGAACCCCACTCAAGCGGCAAGGATTTCGTCTACAACTATGATAATTTACCCAGCAAACACTGGAAAAAATACGTCTATGCAGCGCGATTCGTTAGTTTGGTGAAAAGCAAAACGCCAAAGGTGACGTACTTCAGTAACTTGGCGAAATGCCATCTTATGGAGAACATGGCTGATTTCGAGATGAGCTTTTACTCCGGGGCCAAACTGACCAAGTCCCCCAGCGAAGGCATTAAGGTGCACGATAAGCACGGCACTCTGATCTCTGTAGATCAATCGTGCTCCGAGGCAAAAGGAATGATTGAGCATAGCAATGAATGTTTTGCCCACTGTCTGAGCATATGTAATGCTCTGGAGCTGGCCCAAACAGGTAGCAATACTTGTTTTCCCGTCACGATAGGCCGCCGGCCAATTTCGGGGGTGTTGCCCGCACATCGTTCGGATGGGCTGCGGGATACAACCAATTTTGCATATTCAACGCCGAAGTCGCAACAGGTAATATAAGATCTAATTCCATAAATTCACATTTAATATAACTCTTACTGCTTCAGGGTTCAATCAACTTCTCCATCAGCACCATCTCATCGATGCGCAATGGCAGCGACATAATTGGATCTCAGCTGTTGGCAGCCCAGCAAAATGTGCCTATCAAGCGACTGAACATTGCTGGCGTCGGCACTGCCACAGAGGTAAGTTTTTGGTATCGTTAAACCATTCATGATATACTAACGTCTTGTCGATTTTAGCTATCCCATGGAGTTGTGCAAGTCCAATTCTATGACGGATCTGTGATTTCCGTCATACCCGAGGCACAAGGTGGCGGCATTACATACACGCAGCCAAACGGGGTCTCTACCCACTTTCCTGACCACGACGACCTACCATTAGCGGTGAGGGATCGACTTTCGCAACTGCCCCAGGTGCAGATGAAGTTAAAGTGCGCTCCTCTGATCGGTAGCAAAAAGTTTGACTGCAATGCGATGACTGCCAAATCGACGGCGTCTGTGCCTTGGCACAATCGCATGCTTATCTAGGATCTAGTTTTAATAATAGTTGTTTTTGTTTTTAAGAAAAAAGTAAAAATTATTTTGTTAGATAGTTCACAAGCCTAATAAGAATATATATTTTATATAATTTACATTAATAGCATATTGCTATTTATTTGAACATACGATAGTGGAACTTGGTACACTTCTTTGAATTGCAGTTTCCGTCCGAGACGGAATGTATATACATAATACCACCGTTTAAATTTAATTACACAATAAACTTTTTTAATAACCGAACAAAAGAAAAGGTATTTCTCTTAAGGTGGGAGTGTGGATTTCGCTGTGCACGTCTATAAAGTGCATTCCGAACTATATTAGAAGGCATTTAAAATTCACGTAGAAACTATAAAAATTAAAATGAGATCTGAATCAAATTGTTTGTTGACTAGTCTAATCTATCGCTAGTTTAAATATGCCTTCAATTATCGATATTCAACGTAAACAATCGATACCATTTTTAACATCACTAGTATTTTTTGGTACATACATACGAATTCAGTGTTTTTGTCAGTGCTGCTCAGTTAGATTTAAGTTTGTTTTCTTTTATTTCTGAGCTTACGAGCACAGCAAATAAATGCGCGTGTGCAAAACACCAAAGTTTATCAATAAATTCAAATGAATTACCATATACAAGTTACAACAATTTTATTTAGTGATTAGCAAGCAACATTTTATTTAGTTGCGCACAGCTCAAAAACTGGTTTGAGTTGACTTCGTTCGTGCCAACAACTCGAGTCGCATTCATTCACTCGAATCTACTATGTGCACACACATGTAAACAAACTAACTGTAAACAACATAATACCAAGCCCGCGCACTGCCCCGCTTAACACAATTAAAGCTGCTAAAATTGCTATATTATTACTTTAATTTTTTTGAAAAAAATTTAAATACAAAATGCGTAAGTTTTTCCTCATTATACATTTTTATATGTAAGAACCTTATGACCTACTTTATGCTTTGGAATAGTTAAAAATAATTTAATTTACATAATTCCGTTTGCATGTGCATTTTAAACACGCAAACTCCAATTGAGAATGCTCGCCTTGAACATGTCCTGTACTCGGTACTAGCTCAGAATAATTTTGATTTCGGTTCGCGAATCATTTTAAAAGAGAAAAAGGTTAAATTTACGTGCAACTGGTTTGGTTCAATCTTCGCTTTTGTTCACTTCGGTTCCATTTAAAACTGCATTTATTAAATGAAACAGTCCATGTCTTAAATGTTAAGAATGTTTTTAAGTATTTGGTACATTCAAACAGTTGATCAAAGTTGCGTCCAGTGCCTAAGGGGTTTTTTAACCCTACATCAGCTCCCACTACTACTCTGCCTAATTAAATCATTTAAATGCACATACGCATATGACACTTACTGTAGATGACCTCTTAATTGACTGCTTCAATTGATGGAGAAGAGAATGTAGCTTTTCGAACTCGAATGACTATTCTCAGGCAGCGCATAGTTGCTCTTGCGCTCCGAATATCGAAAGAGAAGAGAAACTGATAAGTTTGTTTGTGAATGTGTGTGCGAGATAAAAAGTTCTTGCTGCTCGACGAACATACGAACTGGCTTCAACCGCACCTCAGTTTCAGCAACAACAACAAACGATAATTTGCTCAGCACGAAATCGAAATTCGAGTCAAACGAGCACAGAATGGAGTCGAAGTCGAAACGAACTGGCTGCTATCGCGATTGTCGCTCAGTGAGAAGGGCTCACTAGATACACACAGTTAATATATAGGTAGGCTAAGAGAATAACTTCAGTCTGACTGTTTTCAATGACGTCGAAGTGAGTGTGATTCACTTTTGCGCAAAGTTCACTAAAAAAACATGCGTTGAGAGCATTAAGTATTGTTCATTTGTGACAGCAACGAATAGCTAAAACTACGCGAATTCTGTATTCACAATAATAAGTTTTCGATAATCCCTTGTGCAATATGCCCGGCAAAGGCAGTAACAATAATCGCGATCGTATACGCGATCCACGCGAAGAGATTCTGCTCGAGACAAACTTCGAGGATGATGGTGGGGTGCTAACCCGCGCATACAACAACAATCCCTACCAGAATCGGCGACTCAGCGTCTACCAATCGGACCGCTCCTTGGACAGGTACACTGAACGTGGCGGCGAAGGTAGGACGACAGCGATCTAATAATCATAGAGCACCTTACGGCTTATGCACACATTACAAATCGATGACATTATCACAGTGCCTTGCTCTTATCTTGCCCATATATGTATATGTGTGTGTGTATGTTTTATATGTTTGTATGTACAAGTGTACATTGGTATCGCACCTTCGTTTCTTAGTTTGTTACATTCACATGTACATTTTAGTTGTTATTAAACATTTTTCGTTGGTACACGCAGATCAAGTTTATGTTAAATATTCGATAACCGACCAATCTACAACGAACTCAAATTCCTAAGCTTATTTTGTAAATTGTAAAAGCTAGAGACACAAATTTGGCTCACAATAGCATTTGAATATTCTACAGCACTTCATTAAGATTAAATATTATCTAGCGAATTTTCAATTGTCTTGTCTTGAATCCTTACCGGTATGCAATAAATATGCAATATGGAAATAAACCATTACGTTTTATCTATATTACATCATATTTAGTTGAACTTTTCACAAATTTGAACCTTTGTCAAAGCGTTTGGTTTTCATTTATCACTATGCCGCATTAATATTAGTAAAACAAACTGTCCATATAAAATGTGTATCCTATAACTTATCTTTTCAGCGGACTGTTGTCAGTCATGTATGGCACGGATACCCTATGCCACGCTGATAGCGACGCTTATGTGTCTGCTCGGCGTTGGCATCTTCTGCGGCACAATGTACCGAGGAGCTTCGCTAACGGTTATTATGATGGATCAGGTATTTCATCTGCGTCTTATATGGTGAGTCTGGGCATGCTGCCTTACTCAATAAACTCTGACTTATAGTAAATGTATTTCAGGATCGAGGCTGTGCAAATGATATTCGTTATAATTGCCGCTGGCATGGCAGCTCTCGGTTTTATGATACTCTTCGTGGGCTTTCTGGCAACGGGTGCAACACGCTACAAAGTTTACCGGGCGTGGCGATCACGCGTCGGCGGTCGCATCTCCTGTGCAGTGCTTATGGGCATTACGTATCTGCTTAACTTTGTGTGGACGCTCATTTTATGCTTCTTGGTTATTGTAACGTTCATTTACACCATGTTCTGGAACATGTGTTCGAGCGTAGAACACTCTCTTAGCTGCATTGATTTGACACAATTTCGTAAGTCCAAACAGGAAACACATTTTATGATGCATCTAAAACTGACTTTATTACTTTTTAGATTTTATGTTTCCGCCAAACACCAAGCTCGAGGACATGAAGGTTTGCGAAAAGTACGAGATCAAGGCATTCTGCAAGGACGGTGTTGAGAACGCGGAGGTCATGTTTATTCTGGCCACGCTTTCGACGTTGCTGGTTATTCTCAGTCTTGTGCACTACTTGATGTGTCTTTCGGCCAATTATGCGCACATTCGTGACCATGAAAAGTTCCAGGAACTACAGGAGATACACAATCTCAACGAACTGGAGTATAGCGCCACATCCAAGGATCGCTTTTAGGACTTGTTTAAAAATATTCAATTTGAGCTTCATCAATAATTGGAAAATATTGGCACAATGAAGCATAATGACACAGAAATGCAACGAAATTCTATTTTAGTATTAAGAGCTTGGTTTTTCATCATAAATTGAAAGATCCAATTTAACTTGTATGTCATTCCATAAGATTTTACCAGATAATTTATTACTCTATATATTTTAATATAACTTTAGGCCAGTACCGCCGGCAATCTAAGTAACATACATGTGTACAATTTACAGTATAAATGAAATCTTTCAACGACTACGGCTTTCGAGCATCGCGCACAAGCGCACTTCAATACATAACAATGTCACTTATCGTACCCACCATCGTGAAAGCGTTCAAAAATTAAATAGCAGTAGTGTTTTTAGTTTAAACTATCTAATGTCCACATGTTCGTACATATAAGACAAAATTGTTCGAACGTAAAGCATATATTTTCCGTCCAAAAATGCTTGTTTTAAATTGACTAAAGTCACGTAATTCTATATTGAAATATTTTTTGCTTCGACTAATTTTCCGCATATGTGTTCTATTTGTTTATATATTCATCATTCCAATATTTGTGTAAGTTTACTGACATTCTTAATCATACAAAGTTACATATGTATTTTACACATTCATTATAAAGTAACATATGTATATACTTACATACAAATAAACAAAGAAATTACGCAGACATAATATTCTCTTTTATCGTTCATATATGTGTACATACGAAATAATTTATTAACGAGAACTATGAGCATCTCGATATAAATGATATACGTGTGAAAGCCTATGATTAAAAGCCAATTTATTGTAAGTCAAAAATAATTACAATTGCGACTTAATCACTGTTATTGTTTTTTTTTTAAATGTGCGCGCCTTAACTTGCAAGCGTTATCGAATAAATATAAGCCAATCGATATATATATACAATATATCGCAGTAGATTATTAACAATCGATAATTAGCAGCTGTTTAATGGATATTTATTTCGTAAGATTTCAGTAAATAACATATGCGAAATTTTTAAAAACGATTTGTATTTACGATGTTGCGAAGACTACATTCTCCAAAGAGCATAATTGTGGTAAATAGTAAGGGGCTCGCTTAGCCCATATTTTGAATGAGTTTGATATATTTTTGCAGCGAACAGCAACAACACGCGCCGAAAAGTTGGAAGAAATCCGAGATCGACTGGCAAAAGGACCAAATTTTCAAGATTTTGTGCAAACTTCCGACGGTGCAAAAGACGACTGGGAGAATTACGAAGGAAAGTTACGCCGTGAAAAAGGAGAAAGCCAACAATTACGCTTGCCGCCATGGTTAAAAACGACCATTCCAATGGGCAAGAATTATGCCAAGATCAAGTCGCAGCTGCGAGACCTCAAGCTGTCCACCGTGTGCGAAGAGGCACGTTGCCCCAATATAGGCGAGTGCTGGGGCGGTGGCGAGCATGGCACACAGACAGCCACAATTATGGTAGAAAATTAGCCTTTGACATTTGCTGATTAGCATTAATTATATCATTGATTACAGCTTATGGGGGACACTTGCACACGCGGCTGTCGATTCTGCTCGGTTAAAACCGCTCGTATTCCGCCACCACTGGATGTAAACGAGCCTGTGAACACTGCCAAAGCGATATCGTCATGGGGCCTCGATTATATAGTGTTGACATCTGTGGATCGTGATGGTTGGTATCTCTCAACTTTATAAATACCTTATTGCAATTGATTAATTATCAATCAATTCCGCAGATCTACCGGACGGCGGCTCTAAGCATATTGCGGAGACTGTGCGTGAGATTAAGGCACGGTAAGAAGAAATTGGCTTAAATAACCTTTATAAATACTAATACAAAAATTTAATTTCTTTACTTGCAGTAACGCGAATATATTTGTAGAGTGCTTGGTGCCCGACTTTCGTGGAGATTTGGAGTGTGTGAAGACAATCGCCAGTTGCGGCCTCGATGTTTATGCACACAACATTGAGACAGTGGAGAAACTGACACCATTTGTGCGCGATCGCCGTGCCCACTATAGACAAACGCTGCAAGTGCTGCGCGAGGCCAAAGGTTTTAATCCGAATCTCATAACGAAAAGTTCGTTGATGCTGGGCCTGGGCGAAACTGATGCAGAAGTCGAGCAAACAATGAAAGACTTGCGGGAGGCAGGAGTTGAATGCCTGACTCTGGGCCAGTATATGCAGCCCACAAAGAGACACCTCAAAGTTATCGAGTATGTTACACCAGAGAAGTTCAAGCACTGGGAGCAGCGAGGCAATGAGCTAGGCTTCCTATATACGGCAAGTGGACCGCTCGTGCGGAGCTCGTACAAGGCTGGAGAATTCTTTATTACGAGCATATTGGCCAATCGAAGAAAATCAGTCTAAGCGAAACGTACGTATGTAAAATAAAAGTCATTTGCTTGTATATATATTAGTAAATTGTTAATAAATTGTTAAATATAATAGCATATTGTTGAACATATAACAAGAAGGGCAGTATGGGAGCTTAAGAATATGTACGAGGGTTTCTATTTATGTATCTGGCCTTTGTCAATTTTAGCACTTTTAGGTACCAATTACCACTCTGATTTAAAAGATCAGTATTTTTTCGCATAACCTTCATAGAACTTTTTGTTGTAAGGTCACTCTCTTAATTGTTTACATTGACAGAGATGAGAATAATTTAAAATTGTAGTATTTAAATTTTCTATGTATAGTATGAAACTTTAAAACTATTAACCAAAAAGTTTTGTTATGTAATAATAATAACTAAATGTAATATAAATATAAATGTATGGGACTTGCTGTGTATTCTGCGAAAGAAATATTCGAAATTTAGAAAAGATTTCCCCGGTATATTAAAAATACTAAATATTGGTAATGTGTCTCATATTTTATACGGTCACACGGTAAACTAAGTTTTTTTTCGTTTTATCTATTGTGTGACCATTTGTCGTTGTTTTTAGTTGAAAGTGAATAAAAGAAGTACTTCGCGTTAACTTTCCAAGGCAATACATACGTTGTAAACTAACTAATTTTAGACAAAACTAATACTAATGTCTTCACACAGAACGTTGAAAGAGATGTGCAGAAATGAAATAAGATAAGCTGTATATGTATGCAGTTTGCTGTATTTATGTACGTACATATGCATGCATACATATGTAATACGAATATGTATGCATGTGTGGCAGTGCGTTTTTGTTTTTACATCCATTGTGTGTGTGTGTGTATGTGTGGGTGCGACACAAAGAGTAGGAAGTTGACGAATTTTTAACCGTTTCTAATTAAAATGTCACCTATTAATGCGTGGAGAGCGACCAATAAATGAAAATGCATTTTATGC
>SCDS01000820.1:0-21728 GCA_004149465.1 Drosophila nigromelanica
TTTTTGTCAAAAATCATGCCAAAATTGGCACAAATTTTGACAAGTAAAGCTCTCGGATCCATAGCTCCCATACTTCAAACTTCCATAACTTTGTCAAAAATGAACCGATTTTCATGTTTGATGGCATTTTGGTCATGTTTTGTCATCTAGATTAGTTATACATTTAAAATATATACATTTTTGAAAATATCATTTTTTCATTTTTTTTGTGAAAATATCATGTACCCCACCCTTATTCATTTTCGAAAAAAAAATTTTTTCAAAATTTCAAATTGCGAATTTTTGTTTTTAATTGATTGTGTCAGTCATAATTAGTATAAAAATCAACATTAAACCTGATTCTGAGGTGCAATTTTTTGTCAAATATCATGCCAAAATTGACAAAAATTTTGACAAGTAAAGCCCTCGGATCCAGCTCCCATACTTCAAACTTCCATAACTTTGTCAAAACTGAACCGATCTTAACGTTTCATGATATTTTTGTCATGATTGATACTTTTTTTTTTTACATTCATTATCAACACATTTTTTTTGTCATAATTAGTATAAAAAATAACCTTAAAAGTGAATTCTATAATGATAAATTTTGAACCCATGCAGAAATGATGAAAGTTTATGAAATCAGAGCAGTTTATCCAAACATAATAACATTAAATTTGACTAAAACTGAACAACATCCCTAAACAATTAGGTGACATTCAAGAGTGGCCCCTTCTTGTCAATAAGACCTATCGACCCGGCAGAGTGCACTTTGCTCGCAGTTCAAACTGTTAATGGTACTTACGAATTGAAATCGGGTCGCATTTCTGGCTGTTCGGCCCAACACTGTCGCATAATGTTGATGGCCTCGGGTGGGGCAGCGCCTTTGGACACAGAGGGGCGTATCAGGGGTGGTGGCTTTTTGATTTTGGCGATGATGTCGTCCGGCGAAAGTGAGAGCATGCAGTAGGGCTCGCCGCGTACGACCACCTCCTGCATGATGATGCCAAAGGAGTAGACGTCGCCCAGCTGAGTGCCCATCTGGATGCGACCGTGCTGATGATGATGATGATGATGCTGCTGTTGATGCGTTTTCATGCTGCGCAGCAATTCTGGTGCCGTCCACAGCAGCTCCTTGGTGCTGCGCGGTAGAGGCGTCAGCCCCTGGGATTCGTAAAACGAATTGAGACCATAGTCAGTGATCTTGAGCACCCATCGGGCGTCCACAACGCAGTTCCTGGACGTGAGGGCGCCATGAACGCGCAGCGGAGAGGTGTGCAAGTAGCGCATGCCGCGCACCAGATCGGTAAGCAGGCTCAGACGGAAGGACCAGTCCAGTTTAATCTCGTCCATGATGAGCACATCCTGCAGCGAGCCGCGCGAGCAATAATCAAAGACCATGGCTGTCCGGTTCGGATCCGATAGCCAGCCAATCAGTGGGTTAA
Source organism: Drosophila nigromelanica (assembly GCA_004149465.1). Taxonomy (NCBI): domain Eukaryota; kingdom Metazoa; phylum Arthropoda; class Insecta; order Diptera; family Drosophilidae; genus Drosophila; species Drosophila nigromelanica. The sequence goes on from SCDS01000820.1 coordinate 1,425, forward strand.
TATTCTCGTGCCGCAGTCCGTGTGCCATGACCAGCAGATCCATGGCCTTGGAGCGCAGCTCGGCGGACCCATTCAGGTTAATCTCCTTGAGCTGCACCAGATCACCATTATAGCGGGCTCGCATATCCAGATGAGCTGGCTTATGTCGCGCCAGGCTGCCCGTTGCCGACGACCCGCTCTTCCCATTGACAGTCATTGTTGTGGCGGCGCCTCCAGTTCCGCTTATGGCACTGCTGCCATTGCCTGCTGCTGCTCCGCCCGGTATCACAAAACCCAAATTCTTCAGCGAGCCAATTGAGCCCTTGAGCAGATCTGGTTTGTCCACCTCGGGGCCGCCAAATTCCTGTAGCTGTTGCAACCAACAACATAGCATGGCCTCGATGCCCTCATCCACCTGTCAAATCCCAGTTAGAATATGCTTAAGAGATGAACTGAGAGAATCTGCTTACCCTACGCGAGTCCACTGGAAACACAAAGTCACTGGCCGAGAGCACGATCTTGTTGGGTCCCTTCGACAGTCTCTGGCGCAAAAAATAGTTCCTGCAAAGCAAAACGATAACAATGGTTATTATATGCAAATGACAATAATTTTCTGTTCCGACTACAGATCAGCCGATAGCAGATTATTAATTAATTTCAAATTTTTTGTTTAAATTACGAACGAAATATTCCTAGTTTTTAATTCTAGAAAGAACAGCATAACTTTCGATTTATACTCAAAAAGTATTACACATTTATAAATGCAGTCGAAATTTGCATACATCAAATACTGCAAAAAATGTGTTTTTAATGCGAATGGCATTTATATAATGCCATTAATTAATTATACAATTGAATATACTGATATGTAGAATTGTAAAAAGAGTTTTTACACTTTTTTTGTGGTGGGGGTGTCGTGAAATGTGTTAAATACTTAATTATTTTTTAATGCCGAATGCTTTATAATACATTTAGTTTAATTAGTACCAGTTGTTTCTAATTAAGTGTTTTAAATGTAAGCAAACAATTTAGCTCGATTCCTAGACTTTTAAGTTTAATTAAGTTAGCAGGGAAAGAGTTGAAACTGTTATCAATTGTACACTGATTTCTATCCATTGCTATTCAATTAACAAACTTGTTTCTAAATTTTTCTTAACTCTTTAAAATTTAATCAACTTAACATGAAAGAATAGTTGAAACTACTTGTTTCTAAATGCTTTAAATGTACGTCAACACTTTAGTTTTAAGTTAAATCAAGTTAACACTTTTATCAATTTGCCCTTGATTTGTGTCCATTGTTATTCAATTAACATAGTTAGTATCCCCTGTAATTTAGTTTCTAACTGAAAGTTGACCTGCAGCAATTTCTCGTAACACAAACAAAAGCTTACAACTACTTTATAGTTGGCTCAATTAACTGTGGGATGAAATCATGCAATTGCATTGTCCATGTCCCACTACCCATTTCTACCTATTTTCTACCTTCATCCTCGCTGCAATCTGCATCTATTAACCCAGTCAGCCGTTGGCTCTTGTGGCAGGGGCGGTTAAAACTTTTGCCGTAACGTACTCTTAGTTACTTACAACTAGTTGGCAATACAACACTAACCGGCAGGACCCGAAGGACCGCACACCCACCAATGGGAAACCGCAAATTTATGCAACAATTGTTAAGCCAGAAGTTTGCCACGTGGCCAAGTTAGGTAAGGTTAAGTGTATTATACGCATTAATGGACTTTATCTAGACCTAGTCGAAACTCTTTGGGCACACGTGTAACGGCTGTTAAGTAGCCAGCCCCTAAGCCATTAAAGTTTTTCTATTTCAAACACAACTTTCGGCCTAACCATAGAAACTTTCACCTGTGCGTTAACCCGACTAACAATCAACGGGATCGTTCAGCATAAAAAAATGCGCGTGTGCATCATTTGCACACGCTTGTTTTTTTGTTTTTGTTTTTCGAGGTTAACCCAAGTCGACGTATGCGAGGCCCTAGCTATTTTCAGAAATAAAGAAGGTTGTAAGCCTCTTAATTTATTTCCACAAAATTTAATTTGATATAAAGCTTACAACGAAAATAGTGACAAATGGGTGAAAGAGTATTGAATGCTTTAAAGTAATAATCAAAGATCAAGCAAAAAGTTAAGACGCTGTATTGATAAAAGTTATGACTTCGTTCAGAAAATTTTCTTGAAAATTTTTAAAAAGAATAATATATGTATATCACTAGTTGAACTTTGACTCGCTATATTGAACAAAATTGTCATTGCCGACTTAACTCGGAAGGGTAAACAGGCAGCGGTGCGGTTATTTGGTAATCTTGTTTTGCTTATCTGGTCCTTTTCCTACTTGGTGTCTGTCTGTTTTTCCATGTTTTGTCCGCCGTACGCTAATTACAAATTCATGAGTTGCATTTTGAGCGTTGGCAAAAAAAAAATAGTTTTTAATTGATGTAGCTTAAAGTTGGGCCTGTAGCTAGCTTGAAGACCCCTCCTTTAAAATTGCATTGCAGCTGCGGTAATTGAGTTTCTCCTGGGAAGTGTATCTGACATTTTAAAGTAAATGATTTGTTTAACCGCACTTGACATATTTTATGCTAAAGTACATGTGTTGTATGTGTGTGTGTGTATGTGTGTGTGTGTGTTTGTAGTGCATAAATGTCAAGTGGCTGCCAACATTTGTATTATGCGGTGTTAAAGTTTATGCTACGCTTTGATGATTGTAATTAATTAAATGCTTGTTTTAATGGACGACCGTTCAGGTTCAGTATTCAGGTGTATATGTGTGTGGGTGTGTGTCCTTCTTTTAATGGGTATAATTCATTTGTGGCTTTTGTATTGATTTCTGTAAATGATTTTTGGCAAACCAATTTGATATGTGCATTAAATTAAATGCTTTGCGTTTTGTGCTAATTTAAACATTAAGGCAATTTAACTCGAGTGATTGCAGTTAAGAGCTTCTGTGTGATTAGATTGAGATTAAATTGACAAGTTAAAAAAAAGTGTGGTCGATTGGTTCCAGATCTAAAAAACAACTGAAAAAAATAATAAAAATATTAAAAAATTCTTGTTGCGTATTTTAATTCAATGCATATTGATTAGAGAAAATAAATTACATGGAAGAAAGTAAATAACAAGAAATACAAATTACTTCTCTTTTATTATCTCTATTTCCCATTGTTTATAATTCCGTAGTTTTTTGAAGCCAATTTGGTAGAGTAATTACACTCGTTTTAAAACAAAACAATTACAACTTTCTAGTTCGTGTTATTTCAAAATCGTGTGCAAATTTAAATTTTGACTTTAAAGCCAATATTAAGCTTCATTATAACAAGGCCTAATGTAAATGTTAAACCAATTTAAATATTACATTATTCATTTGGGCATGTTTTATATATACCAGCTTTTCAATAGCGTCACTTAATAAAATTAAAAGCTATCTAATTATGCCCCATACAAAAACCAAACTAACATTTACAGCACCGAAAGCTTCTAAGCAATAACATCAGGCAATTAGCAGCCGAAAAGGGGGGAGAAACCGAGAAAAATCCTAATGATGAAAATTAAAATGAAAATTGCCACGCGCAAAATATATTTTATGCCCAACTCAATGGCGCTGCTTTTGTGGGCGTGGGCGTGGCTCTTCAAAGCTGAAACTGGCTTTCAGGCGTGCTAATTGATTATTCGAAACTGTTGTGGTTTTGGTTACACGGCCGCAAGATTTTCCTAGTAGAAACGAAAAACAATCGACGTGGTCCGTACATTTAATTTCATTTCAGTGTCAAGTGCACACATAATTTCAATCTTATTCTTATTAATTGCGTAAAGTATGGGTGGGATTTAACCTGAGTCCAAAGTACTCGCAAATACTACTGAAAATAATTTATAAATAACAATACAAGTAAAACGTAGGATGATATAATTAAATGAAAGCCATGTTTATTCTCGAAAGCTGATAAGGATTAATATTGTTTTGCAATTTATTTCTTAAAAACAATATTTATTATTAGATTTCGGAGTAAATATGAGTTTATATCAGATTGTCATTGTCATTGTTATTTTAAAAATAGCTTTAGTTAGAATAATACAATTGTTAAGATTATAGCAAAAACATGTGAGTATTTTAAATAAAAACTTGACACATTGGAAAATTTGGCTACGTTTTTATACGCTTCCAGAGGGTATTTTAAATTTGACACGAAATTACGTGTTCGACCACATATTTAATGAAAAGTAGCATCTTCGTTTAAAAGCTATCTTTATAAAACATTGCTATATTATATCAGAACAAGAGTCTTAGTGCGATAAACTTTATATAATTTATTCAGATATCTTAACCAAAGTTGGTATTTAACATATAGGCAAAGCCCTAATAACATCAGACCACTGTAGCATATAAGTATAGCTCTAATGGAAATGATAGTCTAATAGTCAAAAGAGTCAAATGGCTTCTCCTACTCGAGTCTAGAACGAATTATAGTAAGTATTTTAAATACAAATTTAGGTATTTTAATCCTAATTTAGTATTGCATTCGTTTTACTGTGTATATATACTCCTAGCATAAAAAAAAACGTCACATTACGAGTTTTTCATCTTATTACGAAATTGTAAAGCATTTTTATCATATTATTATTTTTTTTTGTGTTATATTTTTCATTTGCTTATTATAGTTAGTTTTGACATAGTTATGAACTAAACTCTCTTTAAGCAGAAAATTTTTGGCTGTAAAGTGATGCTCATTTAATTGACCTTTAATATTTTAACTGTCAAAGCTGTTTCGGTTATTTGTAGGGTACTCACCTGACGGCTATGCCCGCAGCCACGCTGGCGGCCACAATGATGAGCAGCAAGCCAATGCATATTGCCGCAATTGTCCAACAGATGGCGCCACAGTGCCACATTTGAACGCTGCTGACCAAGAGCCATTCATCGTAGCCCGGCTGAATGGAGTGCGTTATATAACTGCCCCGACCAACACCCTTGCCACCCTCCAGTATGAGCAGCGGCCGCCATTTGTATGTGGCCAGAACAGCATCCGCAACAATATCCAGCACCAGGAAATCGTATTTAGGTGCTGCTGCCGTCGCATTGCCCCTCGCCATATGCGAGAGCAACAGATCGTAGAGGGTGAACAGATTCATAAAGGGCCGCAGCTTGCTGAGGCTGGCATTTTGATGAGCCAATATCTCAATGGGCGCTTCCACTGCATTCATACGAAAATTCTGGACCATAGCCATGCCAAGCCCGGCCGCATTCAAAAAGTGTCGATGCTTATCGCTCAGCAGCGTCAGCACCAACAGATTGCTGGTTACCAGCCCCGACACGGGCAACTGCGGCATGCTGCCGTTACCATGGCTATAACTATTCCCATTCTCATTCCCATTGCCATTGCCAGTGGCCGCATTGATGTCTGCCAAATGTTTGTAGAGCCGATGCTCGACATTCAATGAGCTGGCCACCATATCGATGAGCAACACTTTGGTGTGCTGGTATTTTCGGACCCATTTGCCACTTCGAAGCCAACGCAGCGTGCTTGCATCGTTCAGAGGCGCCGTTATAATTATCGCTATAGTAACGAGCGAGAGGGGGGAGAAATTGTTGGAGAGTGGTGTTACATATGCAGCTTTTGGTTTCATGTCTGGTTTCGACTGGCCAATTTTACTGACACTGTCAGCAAGTAACCAATATACGTACCTTTGCCCGGGTTATCCTGTTCATGCAGGTCACGTATTGTGTCGCCAATCTCAATGCGATAAGGTATATGCAAGTTGGTCGCAATAGCCAGTGGTAGGCCCCAATTGTCGTCTGCAACAAAGAGTGAGAGAGAGAGGGAGAGAGAGTTAAAGAGTGATAGGGAGGGAGAGAGTGAGTGGCAAACTGAACAGCTGTGCCAGTCATTGTGGCTACTTTACGATTTTCAGCTCAAAAGAAAATTGCATTTTTGCTGCACATTGCTGCAAATTTCGATTTTGATGCTTTTCGATTTCAGCTGCCGACACATGCTGGCTTATTGACTCGCAAAATGGGTGTTCGAGGTTTCGGGTGTGGATAAAACTTTAAGCCTCATCTACGTTATATTTTCTACAAGATTTGCTGTGGATTTTGATTTTCCTTTTTTTGGTTTTTTTTAATGGATATTTAGTTGCCATATAAACGATAGGCTACATTTAAAATTAATATTGCCGACGTTTTACTTATATTTAGAAAGTTAGCTGAAAATTTATACCATGTGGTAGTTGCTTTAATATTCAATTGCATTTTTTCATTTTGGTAGAGAGAGGTATTCTGAAATATACGTGAGCTTTAGAACTGCGTCAGAGAGAAAAAGTTAGAGTGAGATTAAGAGAGAGAGAGAGAGAGAATATGTGAGAATATATGAGAGAGATAGAAAGCGAGCAAATGAGCGATCAAGTAAATGAACAAGCACGAGGAAGTAAAATAGAGACAAAGATTTTGAGAGTAAAATGGCAAGAGAGACGAAAAGGGAGAGCGAGTTAAGGAAAAAAGGAAAGGAGAGCTTGAAAACGACAGAGAGCTAGTGAAAGAGTGATTTTCCTTAAGGAAACACTACTTCCCCAATAAAATACACACTGAAAAGTACCAGAAGTCGGCAGGCTTTACTTGACTTCATAAGAATCGCAAAGAGGGGTCTAAACTGCCTTACTAGAAGGATTCCCTATCTTGAAGGCCAAAAAAAGCTTAAAAATCGATTTTTCCCACAATTTTAAGTCGTTAAAATCAAAATAGCAATATTAATTTAAACCGAACATGGTTTGCTTTATGCTGTTATACTGTGAGCGAGTATGGCGCAGTCGGTTACACACGACTCCAATGTTTTTGTTTCAAAATGAGCGAATAAAACAGAAGAGATTTGAATACACTTGTATATATTTGCTTGCACTTGTACAGTTGTCTAACGATTTAAATATTAAACTTGACAAAATTGAACAAAACTAAACTGAAAACTAAACTTTGATATTTTCCCGCACTAGACCGAAAATACAGTGTGTTTATGGCAGACCGGGTTAAGTGTTGCAATGGCAGCTCTTGAACGCATCCTTTTGGGTCTGCGGCTGGCTGTCACCAGCTCCGGTCTCGAGTGGCTTGGCTTCTTTTGGTGGTTTTGCACACACCTGAGCCATGAAGCCGCAGTCGCGACGGGCAGCCTCTGGGAATGGGCACTTGTCAATGCCGGCGTTGGCAGTGAGATCATCGAATTGTTCCTGGGACATGGGCGCCTTAGCGACGTACTTGTTCTTGGGACAGGCATATATTTTCCAGTTGGGATGTGGCGGCAGGTAGTCCTTGTTATCTTTCAACAACTGTGCGGCCAATTGAATGCAGATCTCTGGATCGTCGGCGGCCTTCATTAGATTACGTTCGAAGGCCTTCTCTTCCTCGGCCTGAATGCGTTTCATTTCGACAATTTGCGCATCCAAATCGGCCTTCATGCGACGCTGCTTGCAGAGGATCATTTGCCGTGTAACTGGCGGATGTGCAAAGCAATTCTCGAGCATTTTGTTCTCCCGCTGCTCGGCCTCCAATCGCATTTTGCGCTCGATTTCCTCGCAGATCTGCTTCTTGAGCAGAACGTGGTAGCGTGCCGCCTCCACGCGCTTGATGCGCGCCCGTTCCGAGAGATTGTTCTTGCAGCAATAGTCCACATGGTAGAGATCATCGATGCGATCGTTCATCATCTTCTCAATGCCCAACTCCAGGTTGCGCATGCGTCGCGCATACGCAATATACTCGTGTGTGGCACGCTGCAGCTGCTGTTTGGTGCGCCAGATGCGCTCCTTGGCCTCCGCCTCCAAGCGTTGCGTTTCGCGCATGAATTCCACATGTTCCGCCTTATCCGCCTCAAAGGCGGCAATTTTTGCGCACCTGCGGCGTGCTATATCCTCGAGCAGTTCGTTGCGATATTTCGATTTATCAACAGTCTCCATATGGTGCTTCTGGTCGAAATCCTCCAGGCGCAGCTCCTCAATTAATTTGTCCACCTTGATTGTGTCCTGGCGCTTCTCCTCGAGCTCCAGCTGGCGCTTCTCCTCATGCTCGGCCAGCTGCACCTTAAGCACCTGGCACACCTGCTCCTGCATCTGTTCGCGCTTGCGCATTTCATAGTTATGCATCCGATCGTATTCCGCACAGCGTCGCTGCTCCAGGTTCAGCCAGTAGTTCTCGCGTTCGCATTCGCGGCGCTTCATGCGCAAGTTCTCCTGCATCTGTTCCTCGAGGCATATCCTGGTATTGTCGCAATCCTTCTGGCGCAGCGCCTCGCGTATCTCGTAGCAATTTAGCATCACCTGCTGCATTTTCTTTAAGTTGACAAATTCCTTGTGCCGCTTATCGCGCGCCTCCTTGATCTCGTGCAGCTGCTCCTGGCGAGTGCGTATCTCATCGTCAAAGCGATTCCTCACCTTGCTGGCGAACTCCTGCTCAAAGACCTTGTCCTCCTCTTCGAGCATCACCTTTAGCCGCTGGCTGCGCAACTGCAGATCCTCGCTGGCCACCTGCTGGGCCTTGTCCACAAGCAGCCCAATCTGCGTGTACAGACTCTTTCGGTCTGTGCGTTGAATGAACTGAAAGTGTTCTTTCCCCTTGCCATTATTCTGCATTTTCTACGAAAATCACCAAATATTAATAAACTCCACGAGGGACAATCTGCTTGTCAATTTATTCCGTATGTTTTAGTGTTATTTATGAAAGCCAACAATATGCAATAATAGTTTAATTTGAGTCTTGGCAAACTAGTGTTTTTTTTAAATCATAGGACATTCGACACTAGTCGACCAGTCTACTAAAAATAACATATTTTCCAAGGTGCTACTTTTGAAAGAATTAAATTGCTATTCAAAAAAATGTGAAATTAGAGTTTATTTCTAAAGAATTGAGTTGTGTTTATAATTGTTTTTAAAAATTGATTTACTTTTTTGACTGATATTTCATTGTTATTTTACTCATATTTAAAATAAAAATATTTTTTTTATATTTTTTACTTAAACAGGTTATTTGGTACTAGCTGCAATCAACAACTAACTATCTTTAGGAAAATGATGTTATTTTTTATCACTTAATGCTTTACTTTTATTTTGGTACCAAACTTTGATCAACTTTAGGAAAATTTCTTTATGTCAATGTTCTCTTTAATGAAATTCAAGTACATTTTAAACTTGCAAATTGGTTTGTACATATATTTGAATCTTACTAAGTCCTAAACATTTCATAACGATCATACTCTTAGTTTAGAAGAAAATCAACAATTTTAAAATGTTTGTAAAGACAGGTCGCAGGGTTCAGGGTATCTCCTAGTCGGGTGGTCCCGACTAGAGCCTTCGTATTTGTTTATTGTTTATTTATTTTGTTTTTGGTTTTTAACCAAATAACCACAAATGTTTCGTTAGATTAGGTGAAAATCTACTTAAGCCGTACAAAATATTCTATTGACTTCCGGAAAAAATCTTTTATTATACATAGCAAACTATTTTTCTCGTATTGCAATTAGTTTCGTATACTTAAAAAAAATATAATCCAAATTGTTGTTGACAGAAAATTTATGATAAGTTTTATGAGTGTTATTTCATTATCATTTGTTATTTTTACTACAATCAAAAACGAAGAAGGAGCTGCTCATAAGTAACCCAAAACTTGTGCATATCATAAAAGCACGAAAGGCGAGAGTGTATATATAGTGTACAGAGTTTTATGCATTGTCATACTTAATGACAGATTTGTGGGAACCGACACTGCATAATTTATAAACATGAAAGAGACGTCGGATTTGGTTAGTGGAAACTCACGCCTTCCCGACGGAGTTCAGTGTGGCGTTTTATGGTTGTACCGTAATTGCCAATGAGAAGGCGAAAAGTGAAGCCTAATGAGATATTCCACATACGTCATGTTGTCAAAAGCGTTTAACGCAATTGCCTGCATCGTTTTGTGTGCGTGCCAAAATTAAATTATGCCGTTGTGCTGGGCAACATGCTCTGCCAAGGCGATGCTTTCCCCCAATGAAAGTTGAGGTGACTGCATCAAATATTTAAACCATTCACAGCCCAGACACAACCTGATGTTGTTTGTGTTTGTGTTTCGGTTACTGTTGCTTTTACTGTTGTGCCATATCCTCGGGCTGTTTTTCTTTTTTTGTTTTTTTACCAGAAGCATTTGGCACTTGTTGTTGCTGTTTTTGTTGTTGTTGCTCCTGCCCTTAACTCAATTAGCAATGCAGCTGGCACACTAATTAACTGAGACGCGAGATGAAAGCTTGCACAACTTTTGCACAGATGTTACACCTCCGCATTGCCAGCGAGTGTAATGCCATGTGTGCGAGTGGAAAACTTGTTCTCGTCTCCCTGGCGCGACTCTTCAGTTTTCCCAGCCGAATTATTGGCAAGCGCATGTTTGCCCAAGTGCAAAATTGTGCAATTACTCAACAGCTCGGGGACGCTGTCAGCTCGCTTTCTGCTCGGCTCTTCGGCCACATGCATTTCGCACATGGTTTTTGGCAGCAGTTGTTTGTGCTGTTGTTGCCAGCGCATTTTGCGGACAAAGTTTGTGGCCACATCTTGGGCCAATTTAGCATAGGTTTATCCCAAACTCAATAGTCTCAACATTCAAGACGCTGCACCCATCCGCATGGGTACGTGTTGGCAAAAGCAGCTCAAGCTTCAACGTTCCATTAGATATTCAGAGTTTTTTGTTTTATATATATTAATATATAATATATAGCTTATATATATATATATTTTATTTTAAAAATTTTTGCTTTAGTATAAATAAGAATTCTGTTATCTATATCGCTATATGGACTTGAAACTTGGAATATATACGCCTAGACTCCTATTCATCCGCGTCAGATTAGAGTCACAACATTTGGTAGACAGTTTTGCGATGACATTTACCCAAAATAACAATAATAATAAAAATTGCTTTAGGCTGTTATTTCACTGTATACGATTACAACAGTTATTTTAAAGTATTGTATTGTATTGTATTTTGTTCCCAATACCCAACTTTTCATTTTAATTAAATGTAGTGCTATAGCCTTGAACAGTAATGATTATGCATAAGTTTTTGATTTACTACGGTCTTTTACAAGGAAGATATATATAACGTGCGGATGGAAGCCCATTTGCGTTGTTATTTATTTTAGCAACAGTCGTCAACACACATCACCTTAATGCATTTCTATGCAAATAACATGACGCATACGCCACGTGTGACATGTGCTGATTGCATTTTTCGGTGTGTGCGATAGGACGACCCAAACACCCACAAAGTGCCCCTGTTTGTGCCATATGTGGACAGGCAAATTTATTTAGCTGCCTGGCCTTTTATTTCATTGTACTATGCATTTCCCACAAAATTGTTGTTTATATTTTCGGTTGCTGCTTTGGTTTGTTTGTTTTTTCCTACCTATCAAAACTCTATAACTAAACCAAGCAAAACGCAAATATTTTGTTTACGCTTGAAATTTGATGTGGGGGAACCGTTTCGACACTCTTACAATGTAGGTTTTTCAATGCAGTTTTTTCGTTTGCCATTTATTTCCAATTTGTTTTTATATATATTTTTATTTTTATTTTTGAGAGTTTGTTGTAAAAAACATCGCTTGGTTGGCCAAATTTGGTATCTAAACGAGTAAGATTGTATTTGGGAGCACCCGAGTCGGAGATACCCTAAACCCAGCAGCACTTTGTTTAGCAACTGGACTTGGCTCCGTCAATGGAAATTAAATTATTGAATAACTGCTTAACTTAAAGATGATTGCTATGAAACATGAATCAAAAACCGATGAATATCAGTTTTTTAGCTCTTGTAGTATTAAAGTCGATGCGGTCATATAAATAGACTTGCCTAGTGATGCTGACCAAGAATATATTAATGTACTTTATGAGGTCGGAGATGCTTGCTTGTGCCTATTACATAAAATGTACATAAAACCATTATACTCTTTTTACCTATTTTAAATGGCTTCAGGGTATAACAAATCACACGCACAACCGAAAGCCTTTTTGGGTTTCTTTATGAAATGCTTGTGCATTTGGTAACTTAACACACCTCGCACATACATTCAAATGTACCTGCTAACTTACACACAGAGCTGCTGTAATTTAAATTTTAACCAGCCCATGAATATTTAAATGCATAAAATGAAAAAGCACAATTGCTAATATATGTGAGAGCGTACACAGAATACTACACATAAAATACATAATAAACATGCACATGTGTATATTTGTGTGTGTGTGTGTGCATGGCTGTTAGCATATGCAAAGTACAGACAGTTGGTCTAAGTATGCGCTCGTACCTATGTGCAAGGATGGCCACAAAGGCGCCTCTTCTTGGCCTTGGTAACGTTGCAACATAATAATGTGCACATGTGTGTATTGTCTGGGGTGAATGGCAGCCACAAAGGATTGCGGTATTTGAGGCATAAGCTGGCTAAGCTCTTTTAGTTTTGAAATACACAAATTATTATAATACAAACAAATTTATATATTTTTTTGTACAGAATTACAATTTAAGCACAATTAATATTGACTGTACTTTGTTATTTTATTTTAATTTAATAAACATCATATTAAATATATTTAAATGGCGTTTCACTGCAAATGCGACTGAAAACTACGTATATTGAAATTAATTCCATAGCAAACAACTTGTTTATAAATTCTTTATAATCTTTAATAAAATTTCGCACTACAAAATTTGACTCCGTCGAACGTTTTTTAGAGTGCTAAGTATTTTCGTTGTTAAATAGTAGTCTAAAAGTTTATAAAGTGTGTTGTCCACGAGATATCCTGTTTATGGTGACTGGCATCGCTGTGGCATTAAAATGTTTCAAAACTGAACTTAAATACAATCCTTTAAACCTAGGAAGCCAACTTTGTACTGCTATAAGCAATATTTAAATTTATGCACACGTCCTTCGAGTAAATGATGAAATTTGGGATGGCATTAAAATGAAGTTATATTTTAATTTGCTTAATGTGCGTCAAACAGGACAGGGACTGCTTTGAAAGATATGCTGTTTAATTGTTAATACCAAGTGACCACTTTAAAGTGCCCGACTAAGAGTTATCCTGCAGAGTTCCGGCATCTGAACTATTTTGCTATAATTTTTAAGTCTTTCAATCGATCGTAGTCAGGTATTGATTTGAATAATAATGTAAAATAAAAATTTTGAAGTTTAACCACAATTTGAGATTTATGGCACTAACTACAATTATTATATCATAATCTTGGTTTCTTGTTATGATTTCAGTGCCAAAAACCCTTGCAGACATGCGTTTAGTTAGATATTGAAAGGATACTGTTAAGTTTGACCAAGCTATCACGAAAGACAAGAGAGTTGTTTATACAAACAGTAATCTTCTTTGCGTTCCACATTTGTTGGCAACACTGTGAAAGGGTATAATAATACATTTTATGAGGCTGGTGGTTATCAGTAGATGACACGCCGCAGAAAAGCTTTATGATAATTACTCATTTCATGATTAAGTTAAATTATGTATATGTGTTGTGTATGTGTCAGAGCTTGTAGCATAATTTTAAGCGAAAGTATGTAAATATCTGTGTGTACAAGCCGTTGGTCTTACACTTTGTAAGGGAAAACTTTTTGCAGTCTATTGAAATGCAATTAAAGTTTAAATTGCATCTGTCGCCGCTTTCTTGCAATTTACATTATGCATAAGATAAAATCTTAGCGCAAAAGTTTCGAGCTCATAGCCCGATTGATTGAGTCGCGGAACGTTCTTATTGCTGTTTCCAGTACTTTATATATCTCGGAGTGGACAATTGCCAAGAGTATAAGAAACGAGAAACGAAAGCTACGAAGGCAGTAGAATTTTAAAATTGCGTTGACTCTGTTGTAGCTATTTGTATATTGATGATTTGGAAAATGGAAGCGATTTTATTTAAAGTCAGCGCCAAAGTCAAGAATTCAAGAATTCAATGTCATATCTATGGCCATCAACTGTGGCATATGGCTTCTTGTGTACAGTAGACACGTGGCCACCTTTTATAGTCTCAAGTCCATTAGCTGTCACTTAGCGTAAAACAAATCATGAATAAAATGCTGTCATAAAAAGCAGCTCAAAATGATATCGCTAAGCCAAATGAAGGAGTCTAGCAAGCAACGTTAATTGTTAAACACTCCAGATTAATATCGAGGCTAGAGCGAAATCTATTTCTCGAGAGATACACATGTACATCTCACACTTTCTGTCGACCGGTCTCGTTTATGGCCTATTTATGGACAACGATGTTGCCCCATTATTCATAAAAATGTTTGACCAAAATGCGAACGCACATTCCTTAAGGAATTACTATTATATTTGGCAGTGTGTGTGTGCGCATAAATCAGGGGAAGTGTGCGTGTGCACTTGTGTGTGTGTGTGTGTGTGTGTGTATGTATGTGTGACCTTCGTTTACCCAACTAAGCGGCCATCAAGGCCTTGGGTTCTTCCTCTTTTATTTCACAGCTGTGAGCGCCTTTTTTTTTGCATCTGACGGAATCACGTAAAGTGGTTAGTTCCAAAAGTTATCAGTATAATTAATATCAATCACGTCATTAAATATAAAAATCGCTCAATTAGCTGTCTTCTATTAATATAATTAACATATTTTTATCATTTACAAATTATGACGATGCAATTCAAGAAAATAAAAAAAATTAATTTAGTGGGGAAAAAAATAAATATTGTAAAATTATATTTTTCCTATACCCAGCGCGTATTTCCGTTCATATTTTAGTGTGAAACACTTATTTTTCATACTATTTAAAATTTATTACAAGATTTTCGATATTTGTTTTGCAGTAAAGAACAGGTGGCATTTAAATACGCTGATAGCAATTGAGTGAATAGACTGTGTCAACAAATGGTGTATAACATTTCGTTAATAAATCTCAAATATTTTTAAAATTTAATTTGAAAAAAAATTGAAAAAAATCTTGATTTTGTTTAAGATTTTGAACGAAGCTAATATGTATACCATCTCAATTTTCGAATCAAATTAGAATTTTAGACAGGCAACCACTTTGTAAAGTGAATGTCATTCACATTTATTTGTAAATTTTATTTGGCTGTGTATAGCAGCTTTAACTGCCTGGCCGATTTTATTAGCTGGAAATGGGCTGTCTTGTACTCACACTACCCATATTTTATACCCTTGCCGCTGCTGTCGATATAGTTATGACGTCTCGATGTGGGTTCCGTTATCGCTCGCCTGCTTGGCTAGCAAATTTACATTTTTTCCTGGCATTCTCTTCGCTTGTTTTTATTGCTGCGAGCACATTTTTGGTTCGCTGATGTTTTATTTTATAACTTTGTTTTTATACAATTTCTCAACTGCTGTCACATCGTTTACAACAATTTTGTTGCTCTTCTCCGATGGGGTCAAGAACCTGAGCCAAGTTCAGAAATGACAAATACTTAAACGGCAACTGGCTTACTGCATACACATATGTATGTAGATGAGGGCAACAACTGGGTAAACAGATGAAGTCCCAGCTCGTCGCCGAACCCAAAAAATGTTGCCTTTTGTTTGAGTTTGCGCCTGTTTGCATGCAATAAACATTTTATCTTATGAGTCGAGTTGCCGCCTACTTAATTAATAAACCTACAAATTCTGCGCACTTCGTTGATTTCTTCAGTTTTCTTATATTTATATTTTTTTTTTTGCCTGTTGTTAAATCTTTAATTAATGGCAGAGCGTTGCCCAGCAGCTGGTTTTCTTGTTTCAAATTAATTAAGCATGTGAATGCTATGAGTCCTTGGCCTTGTCCACTGTCGTTGCTGTTGGTCATGTGATTCGCTCTTGCCACCTAATTAAATTTCAAATGCAGCAGCGCAATTTAATAGTCGTGTGTTTGTCTTCCCCCAGCGTTAACACACACACACACACACACACACACATGGAGGTATATAAACACGAACACACACATGCGCACATTGGCCACAGGATACGCGGTCCACTGGAGCTCAACGTTAATCATAATAATGTCACCACTAATTGCATTGCGTATACGCACACGTGTACTAAGACTTGACTACAAGCAACTATAAGCTGGCTGCACTGTCCCAGTTGCTCGCTTGCTGTCTGTATAACCAGCTCATAATTTGACATTAGGTGGGCCACGCTTTGGGGAGCCATCTCAGTGTACCTGCTTATTCGGGCATATTTAACAGTACGCAGGCAGCTTTGCATGGTCCCCAGCTGTCGGTAGCTTGTGATAATAGCTAAGCATATTGTAATTGCAGGCAGTAAAGATCAATACTACTTCACAGTTAATTATTTTGTTATTAAGAAATCATGTTAACGATGAATATCTGTTTCTGATCTTGTCAAATATATTAGTGCTGCAACAGTTTTTGTCAATATCGATATATTTTTTGTAATATTGATTATTTTTATCAGGCAAACTTTGTGGATTTATTATAAAATTTTCAAAACTTTACTACCGTTAATTTAGTCTTCGCTAAGAAGCCAAGATACGGTGAGGAAAAAAATAATTTTGTTGTTTAGTCAACCTCTGGTCGATGGGCTTTAACTATGTAATCGATATTGTTGTTGGGTAAAACCGAGTGTTTTTCATTTTAATAAAACACACGACAGGAAAAGCTTCCTATGCGTGTACATAAGAATCCCAAGCTTAAACCGCTTGCGTAAAGTTACATAGTAGTAGTTAGTTTTTAGTGGAATTATAAATGAAAATAGTAGCAGGTAATTTCGATTATAAAATGGGTTTAAAGTAAAGCTTAGTGAAACCTGTTTTAATCTATAAGTTTATTTAACTTTTGTATTTATTTATTTTAAGTAACATTATGATTTTAAAAGTAAAACGCACAAACCAAATAGTTGTGCAATTGGTGAATCATATTCAGAAGTAACTGTTTTCAGAAATTATGTTGATTTACGCTTCAGCGTAGATTCTTGGAATGCTAATTGTAATTAAAAAGCTCTGCACTTCAATAATTTTAATTAACATTTATCTCGCTCTTCATTATTGCCTTCTGTGAATAACGTAGAGAAATTAAAGTAATTTAATGCTAATTAAATCCTGACAATTTTGGCAATTTGCGACTGGAACTCGTTGAAATTATCAGGTATTTAATCGGAAAAAGCGCTAACTTACCGCCAACATAGATGTCAACCTGCGTCCAATTCAGTTTGCTGGCAATGCTCCGCACGGCTAGGGAAATTGCCTCGAATGATGGCAGAAAATTGCTCGAGATCTGTAAAGCAAGATACAAAATATAAGAATGATAAAAAAACCCAGACACACATACATTCAAGTATATATACATAGTACTAGTTGTCAGTGTGAGCCATTTAATTTCTGCTCTTTTGTTGTATCTAAGTCCTTCTTCTCATTTTGCTTTACCTTTTGTCTGTTTTGTCTGAAAGCAGCGCAAATGAAAAACTAAATATAACTAGTACCCAGCAATTGCCATTCTGTTTGTTAAAGCTAAACAAATTAAATGCTTGTTTCACGGATTCAATAAAAGAAACTTTGATTTCCACGGTGTAACAGTATTACAAGTACAAATATTACAGCATAAAGGTTAACTGGTTTTAAGTGTTGTACGGAAACTTCTCTTATTGAAATTTGTGACCAAATCCTTTACCTTTTTTTGAGCAAAAACTGGAAAAAATAAAGAAATTGTTCTGTCTCGAAATAAGGATTTTGAAGGACATGACGTCAAACCAAAAATATAAAAAATAAGCTTTGGTTCGGTAAGCTTGGTTAATTTCAACTTAAATTTTATTTTTTCTGCTTTTTTTTAACTCAATTTAATACTATACTTTTTTGGCACTAAAGTTAACGTTCACATGCATTAAATTATGTCTGCTTTGAGTTATTTACTAGCCTTGTCAGACAGCCACATCGGCCACATTACTATAGACAATTCAATCAGGTTTAATCAAAGCATTAAACTCAATGTGTCTTTTTATATATGTGTGCATGTTTGTGTGTGGAAGACACAACAAAGTTCAATCAATAATCAAGCCTCACACCGAAATAATCATCGTACTCAGGCATAAAAAGGTCCCTGCCGTTGAACGGAAAAATATTCGATTTTGTATTGGCATTGATGAGGGCCAGTCTGCTGTTAGTAACAGGAGCTGGCCATGGCTTGCACGTAGCTTTAAGTTATTTGGTACCTTTTTGACCTTTTATTTTGCTTTTTATATTTTTGCTGTTTTTCACATTTTGTTCGGACTCATTTGTTGGCTTGACGTGAGTTTGCGCCCCGGACAGCTGGTCATCTTGCCTGGGTGACTATTGCTCGCTGTGTTGCTTGCCTGCTCCCTGCTGATGGCTGCTTCATTATTTTGGCAGACAAAATAAATTGAAAAACGCTTGAAATACGTTTAGGCGCACACAATTTTCTCCAAAATTGAATTTTAAACTCTGCTTGAGGAACAACGGAAGCAATCAGCTGAGCCAGCAATGGACTTGCCTGATCTGATTAGGCAATGATTTGCCATTTTTTTTTTATTTTCTTATTTTTTATATATATATTATGGCACATAAATATGAAACACAATACGATTACTTTCGCTTGCTGTGCACCTATGCGTATACACAACACAATTGAGGGTCAAACGTACAGAGAAAAAAAAGTATATATAATTGATATGTGAAAATTTTTAACGCAACGAGTTGTAGAGAGCAGTTAAAGATTAAAAAAAAATTATTTTAGATTGTCCTGCAACCTAAAGAGAGGAAAAAATTTTTGTATCTATTGTATTGTATTGTGCTCATCAACATTTTTGTGCTGTATTAACAACTTTCTAGCTTTTTATTTAATACATATATATGTTTTTGGAATGAATTGAATTTTATTTTTAGCAGAAAATAAATAACATTTATTTATAAATTAATATTATTAGAAATGAACTACAAGTCAAACTTCCAAATTAAAATTTTTTTGCGGTGATCAAATAATATCAAACATAAAAATCGGTTGACTTTTGATGAAATTTCGGTAGTTTAACACAAGGAACCTAAATAGCTCATAGTCAATTTATGATGTTTAAACAATTCAGAAAGGGATTTTTGCGTCGTTTTGTACGTTTGAAAAAAAAATTGATTTAAATGTTTCCACTTAAAGCTATAGTTTATTGGGGCTCAACTGTGTTGAAAAGTGTTCGCACTAAGTAAATAATGTTGGAGCTCTCCCCAGTTTATTCTGTGGCTCATTGATAAGCCGTGCAGATGTGCCGAGCAACTTATACTGTATTTGGTGTGAAAACTAAATAAAAATGCGCAAATTGTGGAAAGAACTGCAACACTTGGCATCAAAGTGCATTTCGGATGTCTATTGACGCAACGTGACCAGCCATAGCAGTTCGGGCATTTACTTGCTCAGTTTGGCCAGTTTGCAAGCTGCTAAGTGCACTAGAGCCGATGCGTAATTCAGGAGATGTCTTTTTGGTTTTATTGTTTTTCGATTGTATTTGCTGACACTTTGTTTTATTGCTGGTTAAATTGTTAAGCATTCAATCAATTTAATTAATTGCCACACAAATGCCAAGTAAAATGAAACTCATGCCAACCAATCGAGTGGCCTGCGCATTTTGTTTTTTTTTTTTTTGGGTACAGAAAATGAGTTTCCGGCACCATTGTCGTTGCCTCCATTCCGGTACAGGTGAGTTAGCCCAAAAGGCAGCGCTAAGCAGTCTAAATCCAATGCAAAGGGCCAGAAGCGTGCGTAGAATCAACATTAATCACAGCTCAGCAAATATTTGACATTTGTATGCCCCCTAGATTGTCGGGCCTCATGTTGCCGCTGGCTTATCCTTATCCTTAAGTTTCCCTTAAGCAGAGCTATTTTTTATGTTCTCCTCAGCACAACGACTTGGCATATTTATTCTCATTTTAATAATTTAGTTAAAGGTTTTTGCATATTTGTAAAAGTAAGAGGTGCATCCCTAATGCTTTAAGCGTGCAAAAGTTGTTAACAAGTTATTCGTGTTTAAATAATATAAATTGACTTGTCTGAACGTAAATAAGTCATATTAGAGTTAAATTAAAGATAGTAGAAAAATTAAAGATATAAAACGAGTATTAAACAAGTAAAAACGTTGCAGTCGGGTGTAACCGACAGCGCAATACTCGTTCATAGTGTAATAAAACATACAGCCAGGCATTATTTGTGCAATGCACAATTAATCTCTAATTAATTATGATATTAATACGATGAAAATCGGTTCAGTTTTGACAAAGTTATGGAAGTTTGAAGTATGGGAGCTATGGATCCGAGAGCTTTACTTGTCAAAATTTGTGCCAATTTTGGCATGATTTTTGACAAAAA
>SCDS01000821.1:0-35559 GCA_004149465.1 Drosophila nigromelanica
GTGCCAATAAAAGCGGTTAGTCTAAAAACCGAAACTGCCTATCCAATGACCTATATATACATATATTCAAAGTCTTGGCATTCAATTTGAAATAAAGTTCACACGAGCATGATCAATTTATTGATTTATAAAGCAAAACCAAAATTGAATTGATTTATTGCAGCTACTAATTCAAAATACTTTTTTTTATATTGTAAATCCATCAAATAGGTTGCAGGAAACCTTTTAATCTGTTTATATGTCAAAAAGTCCGTCCGTCCATCCGACCACCCGTCTGTATGAATGTGTGTCCAGACTCATATAAAAATTGATAAGAGTTTAGACATTTAAAGTCAATTAGTAAAACATTTTAATAACAATTCAAATATTTCATTGTACCTTTTCCAGTTCGAAGCGCAATAGTTTTAACTAATTCGCATTTCTGAATATTCCGTTTTTCATTGGTGCGCATATTTGTTGTCGAATATTGTATCCAAATTTTATACCTTTCAGATATTTACGGTTCATCGATTTTTTGCATGGTTCGTTTACATATTTGCTGAGCAACATTTACTGGGTAGACAACGAACTGCTGATGCGTAGCTTTATATTCCTATATGCACTCACATATATACGTAGGCAGATTGATGATGTGGGCGACTCTGGGCAGGATGAAGCTGCTATCTGTCTGTCTGTCTGTCTGTTGTTGGTCTTGTTGTGTGTGTAAAAATGCATAAAATGGTATAAAACTGCGGCTTATTTCGTTGGCAGTAAAATTCTTGCTAAAGAACTGCAATAAAAAGGCTTTAATGATGCGACTGTTTGTAATTAAATGCCAAAAAAAGCATGTGGTGTCATATGTACAGCCACACATGGCGTATGCGTGATGCGAGTGAACCCTAAGCTAAAGGCACAATGAATTGGTCTTCATATTCATGTTTATCATTTTAATTGAATACTTAAACTCGCGTTTCTGTCTATCTATATCTAAAAATCCAAAATCCTTGCTGTCTGAATGGTCCTCATTGTTATTATATTTTTTTTATATATATTTTCTTTTATATATTTTTTGTTACTTAGTTGTTTAGCAGCTTTGGTGGACTATTGAGGGGGTGGCGGCGATTGTCTGTGGCCAGAATATGACATTTGATTTAAGGTCTTTTATTATTCGTTTAGCAAACAAGGCCATAAATACAGGAATAATAAACAAATAGAGAAGTAGCCAAAACAAAAAGAAAATGTGGCAAATGGACCAAAACGTTGCAGCTTGTAACATTTAAGGAATGAGTGCCGTTATGCAATCCTTAGTTAAAGTCAACTGAAAATGCAAATGCGAAATTCGGTTCATTGTGCATGCAGCTAATGCAAAAGT
The DNA here is from genome assembly GCA_004149465.1 of Drosophila nigromelanica. Lineage (NCBI taxonomy): Eukaryota > Metazoa > Arthropoda > Insecta > Diptera > Drosophilidae > Drosophila > Drosophila nigromelanica. Next base: position 1,352 of record SCDS01000821.1, read on the forward strand.
TTCAGCACATATACGCTGCGTATACGTAATTTAGCTTGCAGTGGATTTTTTGACTGCCAAAGCGTAAGCAATTTTCCATTAACGCTTTCCCATTTGGCCTTGCGATTCATTTGCTTGCATTTGTCGCTTGTTTATGCCATGTCCGCTGCGTTTATCTTCTGTTGGCCAACTTCAATTACATTTTCAAAGCCGTTTTCGTATCCATTTGAATTTGCATTGCTTTCCGCCTGATAAGCCGCCTTTATTGGCAAAGTTTCGATTGCGTTTGCTGCGTACGTCGCCATGGCATTTATTTTAATTTATTTCCCCCCACAATTTGTACAACTTTTGCATTTCCCAGCTGCGTTTTCATTGCGAATGCAAAGTGCAAAATTAGTGGTAAAAATTTGTGCACTTTGCACGCGCCCACATAAATAATGGCCATAAATTAAACCACACGGTTGACATCTTCTGGTCGGCGATGTTCAAGTGTCCAATTGTCCAATTGTCCAAATGCCCAAATCATCTGACAGCTGTGGTCGCTGTTCTCATGCACATTAAATTCATTAACATTTACATAGCTTCATTTTTAATGAACTGACAAATCTGTGCAGCTTTCACGATGCCTATAAATAAATCGAGACGCACACATATGTGGAATGCGTCGCTAACGCATAAATCTTGCCTTAACAAGAGAGTAAAGTCGAGAGCGCTCGACAAGTAAATGTCCTACAGCCAGACGTTAAGAGCCTCATAAATCCCTATAAATTAACTACAATTAGAAAATAAACGTAAGTTTTGTTTATTAAGATATATAAATATATGACTATTATATACTAACTGCCAATTTGCTTAATTTTCTAATTTTCCTATAATTTCAATCTATATTCTGATTATGAATTACAACGACATATAGTTTATAATCGAAAATATTATAAGAGAGAATATAAGCTGACTTTTTAAAGTGCAACCAATTTTAAAATTGATACTCTATACCCTACACGGGACTAACGAGTTATTTGATTAATATCTTATATGCAAATTAAGATGTTTACAGATTTTTTGATAGCCGTATTTTGATTCCGGCAATGCAAACGCGTCACAATGAATCACAATTTTATTGACGAATGAGGTGTTTGGCTCTGCTGTCGGCGTTTGTGACAGCGAGTTGCTCCAACGCCCCATTACTCAAAACGGTGCAAAACATGCGTATAAATAAATCAAATATATAGAAATACAAAGAATGGAAAAGCCGGCGCAATTATCAGTAAATATGTACAAATATTGTGTGTCTGGAAAATAAGACATGAAAACTCAGCACAATAAATCCGAAAGTATTGAAAAGTTAATTTTGGAATGAGCTGCAATTGGAAAGAATGTAGATATTATATCCATTATGATTGGAATTATATTATTATTATAATTGTTATACTTTTTAAACATTTTCTTAATGCTAACTTGATATAACTATGCAATGTATATTCAATTTATTAATAGAACTTTGTTTTCAGCTCTTTTATGACTCGGATCAATGAGAAAGATTAACAGATATTTTTCTTAGGCATTTTTTTATGAATATTTAAAAAAAAACGATCCTAATATGCGCGTGTTTATGCATATAATTTGTATTGTTTATTCAGTTTAACGTTTGCTTCTGTGGACGGACACATTGGGTCAATAACTTGGCATATTGTTTAAACTTGTGCAAATTTTGGATTAACTTTCACAAAAATTGCGAAAATTGACTTGTGTTGATTAAAAGGCAAATTTTGGATTAACTTTCACAATAATTGCAAAAATTAACTTGGGTTGATTAAAAGGCTCGGAATTTTCACTTGTGTCTCGACTTAACAACTTATTTTCTGTTGTTGGTATAAATAAATTGCCATTTTATTGTGTGTGCAGCTCCCTCACTCCTCCCGTTCCCCACACAGCCTCTGATTTGTGCTTCTGCTTCTGTCTGGAAAATTCAATCACAATATTATTGTATGGCGTACAAATAGCAAATGTCGACGACGCCATCAATCTCTGCCCCACTCACAGGCAACTCGCGCTGCAGCTGCTTTAACTTGGCATAAACAAGCGCCACATCAGTATGATATACAATAGGAGACTGCCTTGCCCCTCTTCCCCGTCACCAAACGCTTTCAGCTCTTGGCAGCCATATGTCTGTCCAACGCACAAGAGTCATAAGTATAATTGGGCTGCAAGTGTCGAGGGGGAAGATGGGAGGTGGTAGCGGTTTTTTCATAGCTTGTTTACAATTAATTAGGATTGTTATGTTGCCATTTTGTTCAATCGTTTCTTTGTGAAATGCGCTTTTTATTATAATTTCTGCTGTATAAATTCAATTCAAGAGCTTCCCCGAGTTTTAATAGCCCACATCAAAGTTAAACAACCCAGTATTTTGCAAAAGCGTTTTATTTATTTATCTCACAGATAAACAAAACATGGGCATACAACTCTTTCAGAAATGACCCTAGAAGAAGGCTGAGGATCGAGAACAACAAAACCCGTTAAAGGTTGGGAAAGAGAAGAATATCCAAATTTTAAGAAAGGAAATAAATTTCAAAAATATGCAGTTCATTTATCTGATCATAATCGAAATTAAAATAACCGAACCATTCCTAACATAACTTATCTTTTGAAAACCTTAACATTACCACACATAACCTCATTTTAAATAGCGTCAGCAGCATAACATATTCTTTTATAATATAGTTTAACCTAATCTTATCTCACGTCAATTAACTCAATTTAACCCAACGTAAACCAACACAAACTTGCATGAAAAAGCCTTTCCAAACCTAATTTAAGGAAGGAAACTTTTTAACTTAACTTAATTTAACTTAACTTAACTTAACTTAACTTAACCTAACATAACATTTAAAACGCAGCTTAGCCAAACATAACCCAACTTCATTTAAACCCGTTTAACCCAATACAACCTAACTTAACCTAAATCTTAAAATATTTACGTTTTGAACAAATGCTAATACACAATTCCCAATAGCACATTTATATAATAGAGATAAGACTTACAATTTGAGTCGCCTTTCAGTTAGCATTTTTCCAAGGAATTAAATCGCTGTTTGTTCGTTTTAAACAGTTTACATATAAATTGTGCTAATTTGATACAGCGACAACAGGTTCACGGCCAAACAGACTGGTTTAAATATTTATATATTTAGATGTATGAATAAGTATAATAAGTTAACTGGAAGTTCAGTTGCCTTTCGTTGGGCTAAATAACCCAAGCGACATCCTAGATAAGTCATCCAACAGCTAAATTGGCTTGACGTTTTGCCGAGTTTATTTTAGTTGACGCCCAATCAGATCTATACTTGAAATATCTGTATTCGTATATATGTGCCAAACTTTTAACGGCCCTATTAAAAGTTAACAACAACCATTTCGATCTACTTAGTTGAGTCAGCATTCTATTTGGATCCATCGCAGTTCGAATGTGTTTCGATTTGTCGCGCGCCAATAAATATTTTGCATACATTAAGTGTTTATAAAATAAATAAACAATAACACGTGCCTTTAATCGGGCCGGCTTTAATTTTGGGAAGCTGTTTTAAAATGTTTTGTTCTGCGATCTTAATTTATACCGTTTGCTCATGTTCAAATTATATAGGAGTGGCTTAAAATTTTATAACTATCATTCATTGACTATTAAATTAACATTAAAGCTGGCTACGCTAAAGTTCGACAACTTTAATTTAGTCTTAGTGATTTCTTCATTTAATTGTCAAATATTGTTCAAAGTTGGCCGCGCAAAAATTCAAATATATTCACTATAGTAAATACAGGCTTTTGAAAACTTTAATTTTAATTTTATCGATTTCTGCAGAATTCACCATTTGTAAATATTTTTACAGATTCTGAATCATTTTGAGGACCTGTGCCCTAATCTCCCTATGTGTCCGTCACCATAGCAACTGACAGTGACTGAAATATTCGCTTGTAGCACAGCCAACTATGCAGCACTCTAAAACACAAAAATTTGACATAAGTATTATCTAAGGGACTGGCACCAATTTGTCGCAAATTATTTGCAAGTTTACATTTTACCCATTGGGAAATGGGTATATTGGCTTGGTGTATTTTTTTTTGCTAATTTCAAAGATGAGAAACCAAACTCGTTGTATAAGTTTAATTTTGTATAGTTTAAATGTTCCTTTTGTAGCAGTATATACTAAGTATATTATGTGGTCGGAACATTTTGTTCGATTTGTTATTCAAAGAAGGAATATTAAAGACTGGTTACAGAGTATGCTCTGTTTACAGGGTATCTTCTTGCGTCCATTTAACATTTAATGCAGCGCAGGACTCTGTGATTGAATTGCAGTTTATTTGGCATTTAGGAAAAAATCAGGATATGTGTGACTGTCTTCACACTTGTGCCATGTCATGGCCTATCAAATTCCTTTTTACGACTGCCACAAACTCCCAGAGGCCACTAACAACGTGTTCAATGGCAACAACAATGCCACAAAACCAACTAACAGAAACAGCGACAACAACATCAACCGAAACACTAAAGGAAACGTAAACGAAACGAAACGAAATACCATCAGTCGATGGCAAAAAGCCAAAGATTCGATACGTTATACCAGGCTTAAGCATACAAAAGGACCCAGCCCCTCCCCCTTTGTAACTTGGCAACTAAAGCAATGCGTACGTGACAGCTAAACATCATACATATACTCTGAGAACTTTGATACCGAATAAGTATTGCTGTACTTTTGTGATTATGGCCCTCGGCTCAGGGTGGTTGTGTGTGTTTGGCATCCCAACTGCGCATTTATAACCGAATCAGGGCGTGTGTTCATGTATTTGCCATGCAAATAAACTGCGACTGCCGGCTGCTTTCGTCTGGCAAATTGCAATGAAAACGAGGAGTGTTAATTAATTGGCTCTTATGCAATGTTGGCGAGAAGTGTGAGCCAATTTGTTAAGCGATAAATTAATTCAATTTTCACGTTTGCCAGCGGTCAAGTTGCAGTTGGCACGTTTCGTGTTCGTCGCGAAAAAGTAGGCAACAATAATTTATGGCTTAATTGCGGCACACAGTCATAACGCCTTCGCCCCTCATTGATAACGCACATTTGAATTGCTAACCGGGCTCATACATATAAATGGAATTGTGAGTTTATTGCCTGGCCCACAGTCCTTAGCCCCTTTAGCACTCAGTACTCGGGGCGCCGGCTTCAATTGCCGTTGTATTTATATTTGTAGTCGGATTCAATTTATGCATTATGGCCGCCTCACAATCTCATTTGTGTGTGTGTGTGTGTGTGGATATAAACAAAGACGTATTAGCAAATTTAAAATACAAAAAAAGCCCATGTCATTTGCCCGTAAATTGAATGATACGGTCCCCGCTCCGTCTGCCCCAGCGAGACAAGTTGAACGCATGGTAAATTTGATGGCATAAGGGACAGTTAAATTTATTGTGTGGTTGCCAGAGAAACATTTTGGCCATGTCTGCATATTATTCGCTTGTGCCTTTTTTTTATATTTATTTTGGTAACGCATAAAAACTGATTCAAGTTCATCGCAACTATTTGAAAGCCTTTGACTTTGATGTCACTTGCGATAAATGCTGGCAAATTTGATGAAAAGGTTCTCGTCGCTAGACTAACTGAATGTTATGCCCCTCGTTATACGTCGCCATAGGGCCATAAGACATATGATTAGCATAGTAAAGTGAATCAGATACTAACTCACAAAAATTGACGGCAACAAAAATGCCAGACTGGCCATTGACCAAGCTTCATCTTGTGACTCATTGCGTATACTTAATATTGAATGTATTAGTCAAATTACATAAGTAGCTCATAAACCTGCCCCACATTATTCATACGCACAAAACATGTTGTGGCCTAGACTAAAATGTCACCCTTATTTCATGTCATGTGCAACGTGTTCTAATATTCGCAAGCGCCAGGTGGCTGTAATAAATGCCCTTTCATTCAGCCATTCATTCGCTGCCTTGTGGCTAGAACTGTAACTAATAGTGGCATGCATATACTCCCTCGACAACTTTTTAACATGTGCTGCACTTTATGAATTCCGAAACATTTGTTTTGGTTCACACGCGGTTTTAGCCGCACATTTTTCTCTGTCTTTTATTTAATATCGCGGAGAATTAAAACTAAATGCGCCAAAAAGTGCACAGCTGGCACTTGAAATACGCTCACTAAAGTGTTCGATGGGGTTGTTACCTTTCTGCTAGGCAGAATAACATTATTAAATTATAAATTTACATTATTTTCTTTGAAAGAATAAGTAAATCCCTTATTATCGATAATTTATAAGGTTACACTCAAAATATTAAAAATATTTATAAAATCTTTAAAAATAAGACTTTTTTATTAGGTACAATTATATATCATGACAGCACTTGGTAGATCTGTAATCTATGAAGACAAAAAGAGTTTGAATTTCAGGCAAGTTTATGAATAGCTCGGAATAGTAGAATATTATTCAGTCCTAGACATAATATATTTATTTAGGATTGTTGCTCATGTTGAAATTATTATTATAATAGTTATTGTATTTTGTATTACTATTTTAAGATAAGTTTAAGATACGGATTAGATAATACACACAAACTAACCTGCGATTAGAATCCGAAGTCTCGTTGTTTACGCTTGGAAAAGCTATCTCCCCAATAAAAAAATTGTTATAGTTGTTGTACATTTATATATGTATATATTTTACGCACATGATGTGGTACAGCCACTGCTAATGGCTGAGTGCGGGTATATTAAAGTCGAGAGCTCGAACGTTTGCTCTAATGAGTTGTCGTAATTAGTCAAGGGCATGAACATGCACTCGCACGCACAAGCAAGCACACACACGCACACACACACACACACACACACACACATACATTTGGCATTTTAAAATGGCTGATGCGTAGAGTTTTACAGTTGCCGCCCGCTAAGCCGAACTGGCGAACAGTTGCCAGCGTCTAGACCGAAAGCGAATTTATGCGTCCGATAGCCATCTTAATTGCTGGGGATTATGCTTCAGCGGGGGCTGCACTTAAAACTTACATGGAATTCATTAGTCAAATGCAGAGAAAGAGCGAGAGAGAGAGAGAGAGAGAGAGAGAGAGAGAGAGAGAGACAAAGATATGAGACTAAATTGTGGCTGCTTTATTCAGATAAAGAAAGTGAGTAGAGAGAGAGAGACACATTTGAGCAGATCAGTAATTTAACGAATATATAAGTAATATGGCTAAGTATTTGCTAGAAATATTTATATATATATATATGTACATATATGGAGTTGGCTCAGTTGGCCACAAATTGGAATTGTTTTCTTTTTTGCGTGTTGCTATTTTTGCTGCTTCTGGTGCTCTTATCACAGTTACGAGTACCTGCCCCCCGGTCCCCTTGCCGTACACTGGAATGGACTGGCTGACAGACTGGGCTGAAGTGCGCTCAGTAAACGCCACTTGAGTGCGGCTTGTGTTGCCCATCAGCGTCATCCTCCCGAGCGCTCTCCTTGGGCCTGGCCCGCCAATTCAATTTGGCCTTGAGACCCTTGAGCGCATTTGAGCGTTTAGCCTTTGCCTTTCGCACTTTGCCACTGCCCGTGGCAGCCACACCCACTGCTGCTGCTGCTGCTGCTGTTGTTGTTGTTGTTGTTGGTGGTGGTGGTGTTGTCGGTGTTGCTGCCCCACTGTTAAGTGCTCCACTTGCCTGCAGCTGCGGCTGCCGCGTGATGCGCGTCAGCTTCAGACGCGACCGCGACAGACCCGCACCAGCTGCCGCGCCCACCACACTTGACTGGCAGCTCAGCTCATCGATGGCGCCCATCGCAGCCGAGTGCGGGATGCTCTTGTGCCTTGCCGCCAGCTCGTAGTGCTCCTCGGGCCACTGCAGCTCCGCCTCCAGCAGCGAGTGAACATCCCATACAGAGGACAGTTGCGATATTTGTGTTTGCAGCGTGCGATGCGAGTGCGGATGCGTGGCTGCTGCTGCTGCTGCTGCAGCTGCTGCTGCATCTATTGCTGTGATGCGTGCTGCAAACAGATCCTGTCGGCTGCGACTCTGCGTGCTCAGCAACGTGGCATGCGAGCTATTTAGCGAGCCCCGCTGCAAGCGCTGAGAGCTGCGACCGCCGCCAGCCGCCGCCGCGGCGCCGCCATTGCTGCTGCTGCCATTCAGGGTGGTTAGTGTGGTGGTGGTGCGCACGCTGTCCTGCAGGGAGAGGGGGAAAAGTGTTAGCAAACAAGCGCTTCAGTCGTTCATCATAGCGTGTATTCACCGTGTGCAGGCGCAGTGAGCCCGTCTGGTTGCGCCGCAGCGCGCTGTACGTGTGCGGCAGCCCCTGGCCCTGATGTTTGCCGGAGAGGCGGAAATGGCGCGCCAGCGTCACCTGCAGCTCAAAGGGAACAGCAGCTAAAATGGTGGCCATAAAAACCCATTAACATTCGACGCTCACCTTAAAAGCCTCGCGAAACTTGTGGCTCATGATGTTGTACAGCAGCGGATTGATGCAGGTGGACAGGAAGTAGAGCACGCCGGACGTGTAGTTCAGCACGGTGAAGACATCGTTGAACAACTGCGACTCGATGCGAAAAGTGGAGCCATAGACCGCCATCAAGCGCTGCGCATGAAACGGGGCCCAGCAAATGAAAAAGGCGACCGCCACAGCGACTACCAAAAAACAAAAAACCAACAACAAAAAGAAAGATGATTAACGTGTCAAAGCTTGATCCGACAGAGCTTTCGCCTTTAACTCACCCAGCATCCGGATGACGCGCGTCTGGGCGCTGATGCCGCGATTCACGTCGTAGCTGCGACGCGGCAGCGCCTGCAGCAGACGGCTGCGCTTTAGCTTAATTCCGATGAGCACGTAGAGCACACAGATCGCCGTCATCGGTCCGCCAAAGAACAGAAAGCCGGATACGGCGAACACATGTGCGAAAAAGTCGTTATTCATCTGTCAAATGCAATGATCATGATATGTTAAGTACAGCTAAATCACATACAACAAGCGTGCTAGCACGCTGCAGTCGAGCATACTCGAAAGTGAAAAAGAAATGGAAAAGAGTTTTCTTGATTATTGGAAAGATGACTGGCACACTGCAATCCCATGTGGAGTGACTGTCAAACTGTGGATGCAGGAATTCACAAATTTTTGGTAGAGCTAGAGAAGACATAACAACAATATACTCTCACTCTCTCCATCTCTTTTAATAGTTCTCTCTCTCTCTCTCTCTCTCTCAGTACAGACAGAGGTCTCTCTTCCCTCTCGATTACTCTGGATCTCTTTCTTACTTGCGCTCCCTTACTCTATCTCCCTCTCCTACTCTGTATCTGTAACTCGCTCTCTCTCTCTCTCTCTCTCTCTCTCTCTTTACTCTCTCTTTTACTCTTTCTTTCCCTTATTTTTATCTCTCACTATCTATAGCTCTGTTTACTCTGTTTCTTACTCCCACCTCTCCCTCTCTGTACATATACATTTAAAATTTTGAAAAAGAGGTATAGTCGAATTGGGGCGGTGTATGTAGCAGCCAAAAGGAGATATTTCCTATACTGTAAAATAAATATATATTTGCTGCGCATCAATTTCTAATTCAACTTTCTGCCTGTCTGTATTATCAGATGTATATTTTGTTAACCAACATAGCATAAGTACTAATAAGTATCATTCCATACTCAAGCTGTATTAGGGTATATTAAAAGTCGACGTTAAACAACATTTACCGTACATGACGAGCCGGCGCCCTGCGTCACCACGGAGAACTGAATGGCCTGCGGCAGGGCGAGCAGCAAGGCGGCTATCCAAATGGCAAAGATGAACTTTATGGCACGCGACAACTTGGACATGGTGTGCTGCCTATGGGGAACTGACATCAATCAAGGCAATGGCAAGGGTCAAGGACCACTCACCTGAACGGATGACAGATGGCGATGTAACGCTCCACGGTGAACGAGGTGATGGTCAGAACGGTGGCGTTGGCCGCCGTCTCGGACAGCACGCTCTCCAGTATGCAGACGCCGTCTGAGAAAGGATAATTGTCTGGGTGCCACAAGTTATAGAGATCCTGTGGCATACCTGTGGGCGCCACAAAATTGAGCACAATTTTTCTTAGGGTATCCCATGTGCGGCTACCTACCCGAGCACAAGAGTATCAGGTCCGATATGGCCAAATTGAAGAGATAGAAATTGGTGGCCGTGTGCATAAAATTGTTGCGCGATATGACAATGCAGGTGATGAGATTGCCCAGCACGCCGGCGACAAAGATGAGCGCGTAGCCCACGCTGAGCGTGGCCAGGAGGGCCATGTTGGTGGCCATTTGGTGTGGGGGGTGCTCCAGCAGGTCCTCTGGTTCGATGCCTTGCAGCAGGCTGGTTAAATTGTCCGCCGATATGTTCAGCGCTTGGGTTAAATTCAAAAAGAATTTCTCATTGTGAAACAATTGCAGCTCGGACAAAGGGGGCGTGCCTGTTCCAAGGGCAACGCCCACGCCGGTCGCATTTGTTGCCAGCATCATGGCTGACATGTGTGTGTGTGTTTGTGTGTTTGTGCGTAAGTGTGTGTGTGTGTCTCAATATCGCCGTTGAAGTGTCATTGGATAGTCCAATTGGACAGACAGACAGCTATGTAAAATAAATATGCCAATTGATATAATATATATATATATATATATGAAATGCACAACAGTATGACGAATTTCTAAAACCAATTTTAGCGCGTATGTACGCTTCCTTTTCTTATTATTGTGAGTGGTTTTTTATTTATGTCTGTGGCCATTTAGCAGTAATGTTTTCATAATGCGTAAAGTTTTTGCATTAAATTTTCGTTAGGATCGCCTGTCGAGATGCTGCGAAAAATTCGAATATATCCATAAATTATATATTATCCATAAATTTCGTGCGAACGCAGGTAAAAAGACTAGCTGGCATTTTGATGCCTTTGATGGATATTAAGAATCCTTGAAATTGTATTTGAATTCCTAAATGGAATTTAATTGAATTAGCTTGGCTAGCAGCACAAAGTTTGTCCTTTTATTATTTTTTGTAATATATAGTATATAAATATATATATACTCTATATAATATTAGAACTGTTAGCAACTTTATGATGACATTTTTAATATTTAAGCACAAATATACACAAATGTCATACAATGTTTTCTTTTGTTATAAATATTTATGCAAAATGTATACATTATATTTGTTAAAGAATGCTGCCAAATTGGATTTTATTATTATACACGTATTGAAACTGGTTTTGACTGTGTAGCTTGGTATCGTGTTTTATTAACTAAAATTATATGTGTCGGCGTTTTGGTGTTTTGACCAGTGGCATCGTCTCCGATACGGGCAAATTGGCAATGCTATGTCGCATTGTGAATCGCATCCATAAGTTATGCACCGATACTGACCATAAGGTGGGTTTAAATTAAAAAAAAAACTTTTTTGTTGAAAATTTTTGCATATAAAATTTATTATATATTATTTGATTTTTTTCACAATTTTTGTCAGGCTTATGGCCTTGCGTTAATGAATGGCTGGCTTCAGCGATCGCTAGATATCATTAACTTTTAAAAGCCACTACAAATGATGATAAATGCCAGACGTTGTCCAAAATAAACAAACCCATAGATAGTAGAAATTTTAATTAGATTTGAATTTCTTTCTAATGGTTTTCAGCATTCACTTTAGGCCATTTAATTATAAATTTTGTTTTTGTTAATCAGGCAATGCTGGAAATCGTTTGTGTATTTAAAACACGTTTAATTGAAATTTATTAAATGTTGCCTGCCACATTTTTATGCATTTTGTTTTTACATCTGTGTTCTTCTTTTTTTCCTTTTTTTTTGGTTTTTATTTTTATTGCTTTGAACTGCTTTGATATTGTTTTGAGTTATTTTGCGAACAATGCACTCTCAAAATTTTTGGTTTTTTTTTGGTTCTTATATATTTTTTATTATTTTTGTTTTTTTCTTCACTTTACGTTTATTCACTTATTTGCATATTAGTAATAATTCGCTACAATCTTGATTAAAAACTTATTAAGGTTTATGGCCTTTTTGTTATTGTTAACATCATTTATTAATTATATTGCAAATTTGGAATGTGCTGTCGATAACATATGTTTCCACATAAATAACGTTCTTAAAACAATGCGTACATTTATTATGACTTCTTTCAAATGCGGCGTATTTGACTCGTCACGTTTCGCGTTTCGCGTTCGACTCGTTCTACACGCAGTCGGCCCACGAGCTGGTCGACAGCGACAACAACTGGCCGCAGCATCCGGTTAACAGCGACTGAATTTTGGCCAACCTCTTCAAGCATTTGCGCCGCACACAATAACAGCGACGCAACAGCCGCAGTCGCTGTCGCCGTCGCCATCGCCGTCGCCGTTGGCAGCGCAGCAAGAACTACCGGTTGCTTATGGCAGAGTCTGCGACGGCGCTTTCTCTCTCTCGCTCGTGCAGGCAATCTAAAAGATGCAAATACTTAATATTGTGGCATGCACTTAATTTTATTTAGTGGCATCTTTAAGTGTTTGTGGCTTGCTGACTACCGATTACGCGTGTGTTAGCCACAACAAGGACATTGTTAATGATGAGCTTTCGCCTTTTATTGACCGCAATGTTGATGCACTTGACATAGGTTCAATTAAATGCAAAGGACTTCATATCATTAACTTAACGCTTTGCCAGCGAACAAATCAACTTCCAAAAGCAACTTTTAATTATTAACTTTTTTTGCGTATAAAAGCGCTTTAAACGATTTTCTTTTTAATTGAATGTAGTTTTGAATTTAATTTTTTTTTTTTTTTGTTTATTTCTTATTTTTGAAAATTGTATTTTTAATCGTTTTACGATGAGTTACATTTTTTTAACAAAAATCATGTCAACATTTCGAATTGTGTAGTTTAATAGTTCCTTGTATTAGAATTATAGGTTCTATTAGAATTATAGCTTTGATAAAACTTTTTTCTTATATATATTTTATTGTTTTTCATGGACCCTTTGCCTTGTGAACAATAGGTTACATTACTAATTTGACAAAACACATTAAATTTTCATGATTGATAACGTTCTGTCATGACTTGCCTTTAGACTGATTTTGTATGTAAATTTAATGTATTTTAAAATACGCTTCAACTCTATTGAAGGTGCAAATATCCTATACACAAATTTGTATTCCTTATCAATTTCAGATTTCGAAATTAGAAAAGAACGCCTTCAATTAAAAGAGTATGTAAAAAAAGTAGCCAGTTAAATGACCTACACAGGCTGGCGCGTGCTCTTTATAGCTTGTAGTTGGTAAGATTTTATGGGTCCGTTGGGCGCTTGTTAGCCGTCAGTTTTATGGGCGTGTGCGAGCGAATCTATCATAGCTTTACGGCTCATAAAAGTTAAGGCCTGGTCCATATAAACGCATAAATGTTACTTGATGCGATTGAAGAATAGCGTGCGAATGACAGGGCAAATAAATCAAATTCATTGCATGCATTCAATATCTCAATCTTTATGCAAATAATGCAAAACAACAAATTTTTTGGCACTTAATCAAAACAAAAGTCCTAAGCAAACAATGGGCGCTAGAGCAAGCAGCGCAGCACGCTGACAGATGGCGGCATCCCCAGGACGTGGCCCAACAGTGACTACACGTATCCTTTTCAATACCAAGGCAAACACACTGCACGTGCCAGGCGACCCACTCAAACCCAAACGGCGCTCGGACCAAACAGTCAGCTGCCGCTTTTCAATTTTCAAGTTCTGCTGCTGCTTCTTCGTCAGCTTCTGCTCTGTTTTTTTTTTTTTGCAGCAGCGCGTTTTTTCTTTCGCTTTTGTTTTTATGCCAGCCAAAGAATTCAGTTGTTTTCTTTTATGAACACCAGGCATGACATCAGCGGGAGTATCGCCTTGGGTTCACGTTTATATGTTGTTTTCTGTTTTCTTCTTTTGAAGTTCTGCCATTGCCGTTCTTGCTGCTGATTTGTAGTTGGTTGTAGTTGCTGCTGTCAGCAGCTCGACTTGAGTTTTGTGCAAGTTTCCAATTCATTTAGTTTTATTGCAGGCCGAGGCATGCTCAGCCAGTTTGGGCCAAAAGTCGTTTGCAGTTCGACCAACCCGTTATTTGGCCCATTGTTTGCCCTAGCCAAATGTTAAATGTAATAACTTTCTCATCAGGCACGCAACGCAACTGGGCGCTTAGAGCATGTGCAAGACCCATATCAATATTTGTTGTACTCCATATATTTATTTTTAAGTAAGCTTACCCTGTTGCTCGAGTAAAAAAGTTCTTCGAACTTGACTGATATTTTGAAGAGTGCTTATTATACCCTGTACATTTTCTGTTTGTGTTAACAAGTTCTTGGAATTTAAGAGCAATCACAACATGACTGTTTGTGAATTGAGACCACAACTTTGAAAATTTTACATTTGTCGGCATTCCCCTCACATCTCTTTCTTAGACTTCTTTGAATTGTATATAAGTTTTCCAAGTTTTCTCTTGATGCTTGTAAAAAATAGTCCCTGTTTCAGCAAACCGAAATGGATTTTTCGCTCTTCACTGGCATGACGTGGCATTTCAATTGAATTCTTGTGCTATTATTTGGATACCGTATTTTTTCCATTTTCAATTTATGTGATGCACGCACGCGGGTCACAAGTCATCCTCAGCCATTTCTGAATTTCATTCCTGGCTAAGTGTGCTCTTCAATTGGCAGTTGGGCCCATAATTTAATTAATGAAAAAGTACATTTTGGCCTACGCAAAATTGTAAGAATTCAATGGGTCGTATGAGTAATGAACAAGAAGAAAATAAGTTTTATTTTCTAATGAAAAGTTCATTGCGCCTGAGCAGTCAGCAGCCCCAAGTATCCTAGCATTTGGTCCTATTCACTCAATTAAATGCTACGCAAATTAGGTAGCTCATTAAAGAGCGCTTAAAAACATCTAAAGCGCTCCGAATTGCGCCTAGTGTGGTCAAGTTATCGTTATCGTTATCGTTATCGTTTAAAGCACTGCACTCGTAAATCAAGATAAGCGCCCGAAGCTGCCATTAACTCGGCGGTCGACCCTTTTTGATTTAAGCCAAGCTATTTAAACGGCTCACAGCCCACAGCTGCCCACAGTGGGTGGTCCACATGTGCGGCTGGACGTTAAATTATGCTAATCAGTTGCTTTGTCCACAGCAGAGCTGACCACTGTGTCGCTCTAAGTGGCTTCTTTAACGGCTCTTCGGCAATCACAATTGAATTGTTGTCAGTGACAAGGTGGCGTATACGCAATTAAGTAGTGTCAGATTGACATAAGCATTGCTCATAAGAATTGTCTATTTAATAGTGTTTGCCAGGACGCAGCTTATCTGCATATCTCATGAATAACCCATGGAGAAGGAAAACTGAATATGCCCAGTGATTATTTGCGCCTCATTCAGTTCAGATTAAATATTTATAAGATAAAAGAAAATGAGCAAAAAGGCAACTGACTGATGAGAAAACGTTTTTTGTACTTCGGATGAATTTTAAGTACTTATGTAAGTTTATAATAATGAAATATAATCGAAGAAAAAGCTTTTAACTTTTTATTAATTTATCTATAAAATGTTGTTATTATTAAGATTGTTCTTTCACTTTTCCCGAAAATGTTGTTTATAATAAAAGTAGATTTAAACTTATATATATTTTTTTACTACTAATGACTTCCTATCCAGATGTAGGATTTAATAACATCACATTTAGCTGTGACCAGGGGCAATTCTGGCCGGACAGGCAAATAAAATAGCCCCATCGTGTTGGTGTTGTTTTTATCAATTTTTATAATTCCGTTAAGCTTTTAGCATTAAATAATTATATTTATATGTATATAGCTTGTCTTCAAACTCTGTACCTTTGTTGACACTCGTTTTGTCGTCATTCTAAATAAATAAATAAATAATGTCTATAAAAGCAAATACATCGCGATTTCAATTATTAATTTATATATGTATGTATATATTTTTTCTTTTTTTTCATTGTTGGCTCATATATCAGCAATCAGCAAACCGAGCACATCCAAATAATTGCAAATTACTTTTGATTTTATTTCTTTTTATCTTAATATATATCGAGATGCACAAATTCGTTCAAATTTCAAATTTTAAAAAATTTAAGCTTGAGCTGTTTTGGTTCAAACCACATTCGGACGTAATTACAAGCCGCTGACAAAGTGCTCGCTGTATTGGCCCAAAGGCATAACAATAAGCAATAACAAAAACAGCAGTAAAAATCCGCTGTAAAGCCACAAGGGGCATTTCCACCACGTCAGTTGAAGCCGCGAGTCTTAGAGCGGCCAAAACAAATACCACAAATCTGTGGTTGCTCGAGCCAAAGATTAATATGCGGTCCTTGCACATTGACGGCGGTTGTCCGCACAGTCCTGCAAAGAAAAAACAAAGAAAATATTAAAGCAAAAACAAAAACCAAAGTAAAGCAAGAAAAATAAAACACATTTGTTTTGGTATTTTATGGGCGTTTAACTGCTGTCAGACTAAGAAGCCAACTGGTGCTTTGATTTCGCGTGAGTTTTGATTGTTTCGCTTGGGATTGCCTTGGGATGGGGTCCGTCTGGGTGCGAGAGAAAACCAGTTGAACGTCAACGGGCGGCGCCTTGGCCAATAAATATTAAAAGTAAGTGTTAGTGGTTTGGCCCATTTGACATTTCAATATGACGCTAAATATGCTTGTCTAAACTTTAATTCAATTAAATTTCATGAAATTGCCTACCATTTATGGCAGTAGCTCTTTATTACGCATTCGCCATGTAACACACTGCTAATGTCTATGCCCGACAGTGCGTGCTTATGTACTTATTTGTGAGTGTCTGTGAGCCGAATTGACTGGCTCGTTGCCAAAGTCAAGGTAAACTGCATGAATTTATGAATGAAATTATGCCCAAATGTTAAGAGCCACACTCACAGAGAGAGAGCGAGAGCTAAAAAGAGAGATGTAGAAGTAGTAACAGGACTAGGGTCTGCTGTTAGCTAACAGCTGTTAACTGTTAACAAGCAGGCATCAAATGCTACCTCAACTGCCAAACGGAAACTCAGTCTAACATTGACTGCGCTGCAACACGGACGTTTGTGGGCGTAACAAAAAATAAGTTAAAAGACAACTAACCAAAACTTCCCCAGCGCAACGTTAACTTTAACAATCCATTATCCTTTTTACAAAAATCTCATTGAAGTCCACAGAAAATTTTAAGATAATTCTGTTAAAAAAATTAAAACAAAGTGAAAAAAAGTTCAAGGCACATTTAATTCAAAACGCGCGTAGTTACTTAAAGTCATAAATTTGATTGATATCATCGCGGAAGTTCTTTTGTGGGCTCATTGTTATGGCCAAACCGCTAAAGCAACAATATATACTACAAAGAGAATTGTGAGACTGGCATAAAATGTAAAATGATATCAACAATTGTTTACCCTTATCGCGAGTTATCCCTTAATCAGCTAAAGTGACAGCAAATCAAATAAAACGGCTTCAATTTTTTAATGGCCTTTGTCGCCTAATCGAATTTTGGTAAGCTGAATTTTAATTTTAACTGTCTGTCTATATGTGGGTGGTATACGGTACATCTGGCTTACGCATTGTTGCGGAACAGAATTCAAATTCACAAATGAAGACGTTGACTTTAATATTATAATTCATATAATTCAAATATTTCAACAATTGATTGGCCTCACTCACAGCAATTGCAAATAATAGTTGTTGACTGGAGGCTTTCGGTTAGCCTAGTTTATTTTTGGCATATTGAATGTGCAGTGGATTTTATTTATTATTTTATTTTCTTTCATTTACTTAATTATTCAATCGCGAAACTTCGATTTAGATTTATTTTAACTAAAAAATTAACAATTTTGATATTCAATAAAACATTTTCAACTTGTAAAATACAAGCCTCTGTTAATAGGTAAGTTAAATTGTTCGCTCGAATACATGCATATAACGAATTTTTTTCACTAGACAATTAAGGTAACTAAATCAATCAATTAAAACAGTTCATAAAGTTATTTAATGATTGTTTTTTATATTATTCTTAATTCATGAATGAATAAGGAAACGCTATTTAAAAAATTAAAGCAATTCAGTGAGTTTTTTAAATGAATACCTATTAACAACTAACTATAATGAAATCAAGAAAATTCTCTAAACTTGAAGGAAATGTACTGAGGCGATCCTTTCCTAAAGATGTAAAAGAATGTAAATATTTTTAAATTAGTTTAGATAGCTTTTCGGCGAATTTAAATAAGTTATTATTTTAAACGAAATTTAAATTCAATTATTTTTATATTATTTATTTATAAGTATTATTATTATTTTTACTGCTAATATTATTATTATTTATTTTCCTGGTTATTCCACTTGCTATCTCTTTTAAAAGAAGCCATCAACTTAAGCCCCACGAATTATTCAATGACCTATTTCCGTTTTAAAACTATTTGCAGCATGTTAAATTTTTTTCTCATTTTGTATCCGCTTTGTGAATTGTTACCCGTAAAATATTAAAGATAAGCCGGATGTCGGCCAACAAAATGGAAAATTCAAAACTCACAGGTAGCTGAAAACTACACAAGCTGAAAATATGATTCATGCCAAGTGTTAGGGTTTGTGGCAAGAGCCATATGTTCCACACGGCGTATGTGTAATGGGGCCAGGAGTCAGGCAAAGTTCAGGTGCTGTCAGGGTCCTTTTCGTTATGACATCGGCAGCTGTAAGATTTACGTTCTGCATATTGTCAACGTGCCAAAGAAATAATGAGTGAATTATGAGCTTAAAGTGTCATTTATCAATGATGCCTTAAAATGGCCTAAAGCTGGAAAAATGGCCGCATATTTTAGTTAACCAACTTGATTGCACACATGCCAAAGTTTTGCCCACCGACCGATTAGTTCGACCAAACTTAATGCCACACAAATATGAAAAGTTTTGGTTGGGCGAACAATCAAGCCATGCATATCTGGAAAACTAAGCCCTAACTCCTATGGCTTCCATGCCCAATACAATGTTGTCTATTTATAGCCAATAGATTTATGATTCAATTTCTGATTCAAGTTTCTGCTTTAAGTATCTCCAAAATTTTCCACAATGAATTTTCCCAAATTGCGCAGTTGCGATTGTAACAGCCTCGGTAGCCACCTGTTGTAATCGGTGCGGGAGATCTGAAGGATGCTCGCATATTATTATGTTATGGCCCGACCGATGGGCGGCCTATTCGGGATTCAATTTAAATTCATACTTAAGATTAATGACTTTTAATGTTGTTTGCTTTACAGGCGAGTGCACAATTTGGGGACTGTCGTCTGGTTTGTTTATCAGCCATGTGCACAACAACAACCACAAACATAACTCAGCAGAGGATATACAACAGCAACAGCAACAGGCGTAGACTATATTAATAACAGTGATAAGGTTCACAATTTTAGCTTGTGGGCGAGAGCCACACCCACAGATTAATTGACAACTGGCAGCACGATGCAAAGCGCTGACTTTGCCGCCGATGATGGCCATAATCAATCAATCATGGCTCATACGTTGCCAAATGGCAGGCCAAATCGCAGTCCCAGCGGCGTCCTAGACCGACCCAGCCCGGAGCTGTTGTTGCTGCACAATGATAAATTCCTAACACATGTCGCTCAAATGCTCAACATGACGACCGAGAATCTAACAAATCTGCTTGCCGCAAATAGCACAAATGGCAGTTCAACGACAGCAATTACAACAACTGTGGATGGCATCTCGGATGAGTCGTCCATTCTGCTCTTCGTTCTAACCATCTGCTATGCGCTAATTTTTGTGGCCGGCGTGCTGGGCAATCTAATCACCTGCATTGTTATCTCGCGCAACAACTTTATGCACACGGCAACCAATTTCTACCTGTTCAATTTGGCCGTCTCCGATTTAATTTTGCTGGTCTCAGGTAAGCCGCAATATCTGTCCGGTTTACGGGGCGTATGTGTGCTAGGCTGCTTAATGCTATAGCTTCCGATTTCGTCATTAGGCATACCACAGGAGCTATACAATTTGTGGTGTCCTAATTCGTATCCTTTCACGGACGGCATATGTATTGTGGAGAGTGTCCTCTCCGAAATGGCCGCCAATGCGACGGTCCTAACTATAACGGCGTTCACCGTGGAGCGTTATATTGCTATCTGCCATCCCTTTCGGTAAGTGTGCAAGTGTGTGTGTATGTGTGTGGGCGCTGGGCGCGTGTCAAATTTCTGTAACAGGCCGCAATTTGCGGGGGGGGGGGGGGAAATGAAACCCCCCCTTTCCAAAAAAAAAAATAATAAAAAAAAAATTTTTTTTTTTTTTTTAAATTCATGGGTTGTATATATTCATATGTATGTATTTTATTTAAAAAATATTTGTGAATATTTGTGCAATATTTCGTCAAGACGAAGCTTGATTTTTGTCGATTGATTATTAGTTACTTAACAGAAACACACACGAAAATTAATTCTTCTGCTTCTATTACATCAAGTGGTGCCCAATAAAATACGACACGCGCCAAACTCTCGTGCACAGTATGCACACACATACACACATTATACATACTCAAAGATAACAGCTAATTAGTTACAACAACAACAGGGAATAACTATAAAAATAATTAACCCCGAATATGTTTTATTTATTGGCACCATTACTTACAATATTATATTCGTATTTATTTGAGCAGTTTTATGCTATTTTATTAGCTGACCAATGATATATGATATATATAATTTACGATAAATCCAAGGCTACAAAGATTGTTTATCGTATAGATTGGGGAATACTTATTAAATACATATACTAGGGGTACTCATTATGGAAATATTAATGAATAGCGACTATTTTATTGCAACAGCAAATGTCTCATAATTAAATGGAAACAAACAAACGAAGAAATCAATTCAATTAATTCAATTTGCTGGAATGTATTTTCCCATTGTCTCTTATTGACTTTACCACTTTTGCTAGCCGGGGACTTTAAAAACATTTTTAAAGTTTTTTTCGTGCTCAACAAAAGTTCAACTCATTTCAACTAAAAAGCACAAAGTTTTCTTTTTTAGTGGGTTTTTTAGTTTTCTTTATGTAGTTGATATAGTACAATCAAATCTATGATTTGTCTCGATATAAAAGTTATTTCACTCATTGATTCACTGACTAATTGTTAAACAGCAGAAAATATTTAAAACACTTCAGAATACTCTAACTAAAATTTCTATTTCTCAAAAATGCTTATAAAAATACAAAATAAAATTAATGAAAATATAATACAACAACACGCTTGCTCCTTATAATTAAAAAGCATAGCTGCCAGGTTAATTCGACTTTATGCATCCGCTGTGTGCAGCTGTGCTTCCTCTTTCCCATTTTAAGTTGTATGCTTTTATAGTACACACAAGCACTTAACCATCTGGTGATGGCCACGTTTGATGGGCAATCCATTTACCGCTTTCGACAACATTTACAGGCAACACACGATGTCCAAGTTATCGCGCGCCATCAAATTCATCTTTGCCATTTGGTTAGCGGCATTTCTGTTGGCGCTGCCGCAGGCGATGCAGTTCTCGGTGGTTAACCAGGATAATGGGTACTCTTGTACGGTGGGTACTGCCATCGATGTTGCCCATAAAACCGGTTAAAAGCAAAAGTCTCTAAATTCGTTAATAGATGGAGAATAACTTTTATGCGCATGTGTTTGCCGTCTCCGGATTTATATTCTTCTGCGGACCCATGACGGCGATCTGTGTGCTCTACGTGCTGATTGGAATGAAGCTGAAGCGTAGCCGGCTGCTGCAGTCGCAGCCGCGACGCGCCTACGATGCGAACCGTGGCCTAAACGCGCAGAGTCGCGTCATCAGAATGTTGGGTAGGTGAGTTAAGTTGGCGGCTTGATTGATTGAAATCAAACGCTGTCAAACTTTGCGAAAGAAGCGTTCAATTTGAAATTACAGTCAACACACACGCACACACACAACACAATGTCTTTGATCCCTAACTGAGAAAAGCAAAATCTCTTTGCCAACAGCTAATTCCAAGCATTTGTAACCCACTCTTTGCAGTAGCTGTAGCCGTTGCCTTCTTCCTCTGCTGGGCCCCCTTTCACGCCCAGCGCCTGATGGCCGTCTACGGCGTATCGCTGATTAATGCCTGTCGCTGTCGGGACGCCTTCAACGATTACTTCCACATACTTGATTACACATCCGGGGTACTGTATTTCCTGTCCACCTGCATCAATCCGCTGCTCTACAACATCATGAGCCACAAGTTCCGCGAGGCCTTCAAGGTAAAGTGCGCTGCGAGTGGCAAAGGAATTTCGGCTGATCAGTTGGTTGATTTGCAGATAACGCTGACGCGTCAGTTTGGATTGGCCCGGAATCAGCAGCAGAGCCATCAACACAACTACAGTGCACTGATGCGGCTCCCGGGCTCCATGCGGCTGCAGCCAGTCAGCTGCAGCAACAACAATAATGCGCCGGAGCCTTACGGATCCTATCGCGTGGTGCAGTTCCGATGCCGCGATGCCAGCCATCAGCTGTCGCTCCAAGATAGCATACGAACGAACACCACGACCACCACCATCAATAGCACCAGCCTGGCTGGTGGTGCTGGCGCTGTTGGTGGTGCTGCTGCTGTTGGTGGTGCTGGTGCCGGCGGTAGGAGGCTACGCAAACAGGATCTGTATGCAACAGCGCCGGGCAGCGCAGTGCCGCAGCGCCTGCTGCAGTCGCAGGTCTCGCGTTTGTCCTCGCTGAGCGATGGCAACTCCCACGCCCTGCTCGAAGCGCAAGTGGTTGAGGCGGGACGCCATTGTCTGGCTGCACGCGCCAAGCGCACACTGCTGGCCACCAACAACGGAGCCCTTCTACTGCCGACGACCACAAACACGCAACCAGAGGAGCCGCAGCCCAACGCGACGCGCTTGAAGCTAACGCGCGTGATAAGCCGACGAGACGAGACGGCGGCTTACAGCGGCAGCAGCAGCCTGCCCGACCAGGAGACCGGCCCCAGCACGACGGACCCAGTGGGCGGCGAGGTTTCCGTGCGCAAGTTTCCGTGGCGCAAGAAGCGCCAGAAGCCAAATGTGGCCAACAACAATGAAAAATGCGCGGGCAGAAATGGCTATGCCACGCCCAAGTCGCTGTGATAAATGGATGCGCTAGTTCTGCAAGTGCAGTTAGACAATTAACGATAACAAATAGTAACGTACACATAGTTCGATTTATTTATATATACCATATACAGCGAGTAAATGTTAACAACTAGTTAGGTGGTTAGGTACACTCGGAGAAAAACGTTAAGCGAATTAACATTCAATTCTTTTCGTTTTTTTTTTCAATACTCTTTAGTTAAATAATAAATCATACATATATCAATGAAATATTCTTGATTTAACTATGTTGCATAAACAAAGACAAAATTCTTAAATTAAGTAATCGTTAAAATACAAATTTTATTAATTTTTTTTTAATTTTTTAATAACGGTATTTTCTCCGAGTGTACACGAACTGTTTTTATCACTCTCGTGTTTTATCGTTGTTTGTTGTAGTTAGCAAATTTCACAAACTTTTCTCCAACTGCACAAAAGTTGACTTACTTCTGAGTATTCTCGTATCTATAGAAAACCCTTCGGACAATGGCCGAAAAGCTTGTAGCCCATGCGATATGCATGGAAATTTATGGCCATAAAAATGACAGCGACTGTATTAGTTGGCCCAGACGATTTATGCCAGGCATAAAGCAAATCTAATGTCGGCTGCAAGTGACGAACTGCCTTCGTCATTGGCCTGCCATAGGTTCAGTGCGGCTTAAAAGCTGTACGTAAATTAAGTGTTTACGGGGCAATAAGTAAATAAAACAAATAAAGTTGCTACATGCACCCAAAGAAAAATAAAATGCATGGACTTTTCTTTCTTCTTCTTTAATTTACTGCCAGCAACAGCTCACCTGTCCGGCATATAAGGCGATAGGAAACGAATTTTTCCTATTTCTTTTCAATAGCTGCTATTTCAACGTAGCTTCTTTTTTTGCGCATTTGGCAACCATTTTGTTAGCTGCTTTTTGTGAAGTGCACTTTGTCTTCCTTTTCGATGGGATTTGGAACAGCCTTTTCACATGGCAGCTGGCCAAGTTAACGTTTCGTATTAGGTAAGTATAAAGTTTAATATATACTTTTTGAAATTTATATGGTTTTAGTTAGTAATATTTATTTTTTGCCTAAATTATAAATCATATATATATATGTGTGTTTAAAAGGTGTAATAACCGTTTTCCATATAGTAACAATAATGTTTCGAGTTGAAATTTCTGGCTACAAAATAAAAATATTGCATTTGGATCTAAAAGCGCAGTTTGTCCAGGCCGACTATATTCTTTCTCTGTTTAAATACTACTCTTAAAGCTTCTGATACAAAAAGCAAATTCATAAAAATTCTATCGATATGACTCTTTTATTATTGAAAACAACCCATTATATTTGATAAATATTTAATTTGAAATAAAAAGCTCGCCTACAATAAACATCTTAATAAAAGTCAAAGATAAAATCTAAAATTGACGTAAAATGTGAGCATAAATTTATAGCTAGCCAAAGAAAAAGTATTTTTAAATTGTATTAGGGCGCAAACAAAAACTCCATTGAACGCTTGATTAAGCTTACAACAAAAATGAATTTAAGGTTCGTAATCTCTAAGTCAACATGATTTCTCCATTAAACTGGCGGTTAACTTTTGACTGTCAGTTCACATACAAGCGCTTTGACCCGCAGTTGACTATCAGACCTATGCTGCAGATTTTGCACTCGAAATAGCTTTTCCGGGTACTCGTTTATCACAGTCAACGTTCGTGTGTGTGTGTGTGTGTGTGTGTGAGTTAAAATGTGCGTCAGGACCGAAACTGATCAATCAACATGTACGGGAGTCATAAGTTTGCATAGCAGCCAGCTGAATGTAGATTTGTGTGGTCTAGTGGTTACGGTTTATTATACATAAAGTTATACAGTGAACTGACATGAATAAAAAACAGAAACAAAAAAGAGCGTCCTCACATTGTTCTCCATTGTCGTCTGGCACAAGCATGCACAAGTATAAAATTATGAGAGTTTTGTATCTCATAAGCTGACATGCTCAAGTCCAGATTTGAAACCCACATCCTGTCAGCTGTTTTTTACATATGTGTACATATTTTTTATTTTTTTGTGGCGCTTGTCTGCACTTAACGAGCAGCCGGTGACCGCAGGAAAGGCTTTGAAATTTTCAAAAAGCGTATTTAAGGACTCCGCAGAAATGTGCTTTTCATTCTCTCAGCGCCGCATTAAAGTGCCGAACTAACAAATTTAGAATTTTAAAAGTACTTCAAATGGCTGGGCAATTAAAAATTGACACAGCACTTAATTTGTGGGACTCACGAGAGCTTTTTGTGTGTGTGTGTATGTGTGTGTGTGTGCTGGCAAAAATCTTTCTAAAAATGTGTAAATATGCAGCCATGTATAAGCAAATATATTATATAAATAAATACACAACCTTATTTGTGTATACATGAATATTTATTGGTTAACTTTTTATCTACGTTAGCTGGCAGATAGTTTCGATGAACCCAGTTTATTCTATTGTCATCGACTCGAGGTCAACTGCCTGCCTTGGCAATGCCTCGGAATATTTACATTTTGAGTGTAATCGGAAAAAAATTCTATATGAGAGGGATTGGGTTTATTGAAAATATTTTAAAAAACATTTTGTTTTTCGTTTACGTACAAAATACTCAATACAAGAATGTTCAAACTTGAAACTTAAATTAAAAACGTTCTTAATGAAATATTTCTCATATATCTTTCACATATTTGAAATATGTTGTGGTTATAAAAAAAAAGTTTTCGACATAAGAAATAAAATAAAAAATAAAATTTTCACCATGACTGGATTCTGACAACAACTTGAGCTGAGTGTCAATTATGATTTACCAGTTAGTTTCGCAGGTTATGGCCTAAAAATGCTTGGCAACAGCTATTTGCACACTTTGCTGCGCATCTGCAAAATTTTAATTAAAAACAAATCGCAATCGAACTGTGTCCAGCTGAGTGCATTTTAGTTTTCCATTTATTCTTTATTAATCCGTAGAGTACATAGCAATGAAATATTTTATTGGTAACATAAAGTGCGCAATTGAAACTAGTTTTGTTTAGCGCTGATCCACAATTGACAGCTTTAAGGCGAAAGATAAAAAAATGTGAATTTAAACAAGAAGCAACATTTAGGCAAACCCTAACTGTGACAGTTGCTGTGGCAAGTTGGCAGCTGGCAGCCGCATCAAATTTGCCCCGCAATTTTTGACAACAAATTAAACGCAGCCCCCGGTCACAGTTCAACAAACTGAAAGTGTTTGTTTTATGGCCTCCATGTGCTCTCGTACTCGCTGCTTCAAATAAGAAGCTAGAGACGTGGCAGCAGCAGAAGTGGCAACAGAAGACGGCAAAACAAAAGGGCGAAATCGCAAAGCAGACAGCTAAAGATTAGCTGCAGCTTGACGCACACAAGTGTAGGGCCAAAAATAGCTCGAATGGCTGGTACAATTGCAGCCGTACAATAAAGACTCTTAGCCTTGACCAAGGACCCATGAACTACAGCCACCCGCACCCCGCACCCACCACCCAGCACCACCCACTGCCCATCGAACCCCAGTCAACTTGATGTCTCTTTATGTTTTTTTTCTTTTTTTTTGTGTTATATTTGAAGCCACAGCATCTCGTAATAATTACTTGGGTCTGCTTAAATTCCACTGTACTTTAAGTTTGCCTTTAAATTGTAATCCTTTCAACTCGTGATTTCAATGGATGCATTGTCTGCTGGCAGCCACTGTTTGGCCAATGCGTAGTAAACAGCCTGATAGTCAGCAGAAACGTGTCTTTTGTAATCCATTCCGGATTTATTTAACGCCGTTGACTGAGCTCTCAATTGAAATTTATTAAGCAAATTTACGCGGACTGTCTTTAAATGAGCGCAACTTGTGCGAGTTGTCCGCAAAACAACGTTATTCATGCCAGCGATAATCAATATAGGGTATATAACTTCGATTCCATACTTAATTTACCACACTTTAAAATCCAGGGTATCTAGCAGTCACTTCACGATTCGCACTCACTAACAATGCCCATTGCAGCGCAAAACTTTTGCAGCCAATCAGTGGGATTAATTATAGGTTTGACAACAATTCCAATAATTTATTAGTTTATTATAACTTTATTAATTAACGCTACAACTTTCCAGCTCTGAAATAATTGTAACAAAGAGTTCAGCAACTGGAAAAGCAACTTCCAAAAGCAGGCAAAAACAAACTACTCGACAAAAGAGTTTTGCAAACAGCAAAAGCTATAAACAATACAACTGAATCAAAGAACATACCCGCATCCAACAAAAACAAATGAGATTAACTGAAAGTTGAACTGCGCACAGCTCTAATACAAGTCGATTATTTATTTCTGTGCAGCCAATACAAATATAACCAAATGTTCTTGTACATATTGACAATTAACAAGTAATAAGAGTCGGGCGTTACTCATTCATGTTCTTAATTATTATTGTTATTTTGAAAATTTTCGGTATTTTGTAGTTTGTGCGGGGGATGACTAGATTTAAAACTGTGGGAGATTTCTATTTTTACGATTTCGAAAATGAGTTAGGGAGGTGTACATGTTTTTTTCCAAATAAAAAAAGCACTTTTTTTTAAATGCATCGATTTGAAATAAAGAATCGATTTAAATAAAAAATCATGAATAGAATGCCATCAAACATGAAAATCGGTTCAGTTTTCAGAAATTTATGGGTGTTTCAAAAATGAGACCTATGGGACCGAGAGCTTTGCATGTCAACATTTTTCTCAATTTTGCAATGATTTTTGACAAAAAATTTTAAAAATATTAAATAGTTCATTAAAACAGTATAAATACACGATTTAAATTACACATAAATTAAAATTTTTAAATTATGCAACACGTAAAAACACAATTTAAATGTTCAATTCCATTATGCATGAGCTCTCTTAACTAATTAAAATACTAATCTAATTATAACAGACAAAGTTAATAATAATTGATAATGACAATCGAAATCAGCTAGTTAATTGAATTTTATCTTTCTGAAATTTTGCTGTCACTATTTGCATATATTTCCATGTCAATTGATTTTAAGAGGTAAAAGAATTAAAAAACAAACACATTCAACTATAATTAGCATGTGAAAATTGTATTTAAAATAAAATTAACTTAAATTGGTAATGAGTGTCGCATTTTAAAAACAAATAACAAATACGAATATGAAACACTCTAAAATAACTTAAATATATATAAAATACATAAATTATATTTATAAAAAATTAATTAAGACTATGAAATGAAAGCGCATAAGTAAAAGAGAAATATAATCAGAAGAAATGATTAACCGTAAAGTAAAACGGTCCTTAAGCTGTATATATAAGCAGCATATGCCAAATAATGTTTTATAACCTACTTGTATTAACATAAAGTTTAATGAATTCGAATTATTGACCACAATTTCCATTTGTGCATGTGTGTGTGTGTGCGATTGTGTATAAATTTCACACAAATTGCCACAAAATGGCAAAGCAATTGCAGCAAAGTATTTGAGTTATTTCGATGGCAACACTAAAAACAACAAAATGAAAAAAATAAAACAAAAATAAAAAAAAGGTTTATCCGTATACTCGGACCCGGACCCGGTGGCGCTCGTTAAAGGCGACATGTGTCTGCAGGACATGCAGGGGGCGCATCCGTTTTACAAATCGCACAAACACACACACACACACACAAACTGTGTAACACGCAAAGGAAATTCTCAGCCGACTTTTGATGTGGCTGCCACATGGGGCCCTCAGTGTTGTTGTTGCTTTTGTCGTCTATTACTCAATAGACGTATCTTACTGTCTGCTAAAGCCGCACAAGTTCTATTGGTAAGTGGGATATAGGCATACTTTTGGCCACGATTTAGTTGAATTGTAATCCTTAAGCCACATTTAGTTGCCGGATGGCCTGATATCAGCCTGGGGCCAAGGAAGCTTGTGGCCCACATTTGCATGCGGCTAAGTCGACGCTAATTGAAATGATTTGGGTGCGCCTCGATAAGCATGATATGGCTCAACTATTCTCTGCCTGTTCATTTGGCCAGTCGAGCAGCAGCGGCAGACAGGCGAAGACAACTAGGCGCATCTCTGCCGCTGCCTGTTGCCAAAATTAGCATCCAAGTGAAATGAAACGAAAGCAGCGAGAAACAAGTTACAAGACAGGGGTCCTACAAATGAGCAGCAAACATCATTTAGCTGAGCACAGCCGCTGACAATATTCAAGGCGGTTTCTTGCTGTCTTTCCATTTAAGGCAACATGTATTAGACAACTTGAGGCGACAGAGTTTAAAGTTCACGAGTACACCTCAAATGACCTTTTCATCGGCAGGCGGCAACAAATCAAGTTCCAGGTAAAAACAAGGCACGCCCACATTACAACAAAAAAAAAGCACGTTTGGCATAAATCAACGCTAAACACAGCCAAATAAAGCCGAGCAAAAAGTAAACGCCTCGAAGTATGCTACACTTCGTCGCATTATGCAATATTGATGGCGGTAGCAGCGGCCACGGTAAATATAAAATTTAAATAATATGTAATGTGGGTACAGCTAGAAAACATTAATTTTTATGTATCCAAACAAACAACAGAAATAGGAAAATGAATTGAATTGAAATAACAAAGAGACAGCATCCACATTAAATCAATGGAACAAAAACGTTTTCGCACAAACCCAACTTGATTTATGCGCCGCAAAAGTCGCCCACAGTCGAATTTGTTGCTGGTCTAGAATTAAATTCGCTCGGCACTTTCTCCAATTACATTAAGAAATACATAATTTAAATGCTCACTTTCCCTTGTATACATACCGCGTTCTGTTTTACGCTTTCGCTTAAATTTTGCTTTATTTGGTGTTTGCTTATTGTTATAACTACAAAATACAAACCTTTTTATATATCTTTTATTATCTTTTGTGCTTCTTTTCTTAAGACTTATTAATGCTCCCACAGATAGATGTGCGTATGAATTACATAGCTGTGTATTTTTTGTTTACACTTTCTTGTTGAAACTGTGCAGAAAATGAAATCTAGAATCAGATTTCTTTGGCTGTCGTGTAATTAAATCATTTGCATGTTGAATCAAACTCTGCGAGATCGAAAAGATTTGATTACGCCACCTGGCTTTAGTTCAAGCGCCGTAAATGTTGTCGCCTGTTAGTCTATTCATGTCGCATATCAGCGGCAACTTTGGCATCCAGACAGAAAGCGCACACTAACACACACACACAAACACACATACACACACACACACACAACAACTGTGGCCCAAGCAATGCGTCATTTGTGTTACGCACAGTTCGTAAATTAGGCGTCTAAGTGGACGCAACGGGACGCATGAGCCAAGACACTAAGAGGAGAGATAGAGAGAGAGACAGACAGACAAAGATAGTTAGATATTACGAGAGCTGCAACCGCAGTCTGATGAATGGCGCAACTTGGCTTCCCGTTAACGTTGCCAACGCCTGCACTTCCATATCCCCGTAGAGACTCGCGTTGCACGCGGGAAATTGGAATATAGCTGTGCGTTCCGTTATGTATATATATATTCTAGACAATATATTGCAACTGCTGCCATTTGTGGCATCTACAAAATGAACAGTCGACTAACTACGTTTGTTCTATCCTTAGCAGTTATTCCAATGCTGCGAGGGTAACTTCTTGAGTAATAAATTACTATACAAAACGAAGAAGTTAATAAATTATAATCATTTATTAACAGCAAAGTACAGTTTATTAAGACTACCAAATGTACTAAATAAAAAAAATCGTCAGTTTATTTCTGTATGATACAACAATATGTTGTTACTAAAGTTTGGCACAGACTCTTTGTGAGTTAGGTAGGAGTTGCCTTCGGCAAAGTTATTTGTGTTAGAAATATGATACCCTCGTAATCAAGGCTGCCAACATAAAAGAGTTGGTTCTTATCACGGCTCGAACCACGACCTCGCCTATGTTCGGCTTGAGAGCCCAGGTTTTGAACATCATTAAGCCCAAGTATTAAGTATATTTTTGATCATTCATAAGAAAATGTTATTTTCTCTAACAAATTTTTAATTATACTGTTTCTAAGAGATGCAATAATAGTTTTTATATCAAACTCTTATAACTTAAATCGATGCGATCCGTTGACAAAATTTGTTTAAAATTATATTAAATGTGAAGTTACTATTGCAATTTGTATTCAGTTCTTTTACAAACTAGAATTTGACAGCTTTATTTAATTAATAAAAAAAAATTGAAACCAAATCACTCTTAGTCAACAATGGAACTGTTCGGGCTTAAGCATATATATGCTATGTTCATTTAAATACCTTTTTTTGTTTAATATAAATCAAATAAAAAAAATATAAAAAAAGTCCTCAAAAATGAGTCTAGAAAATTATTTGATACCCAAGGATCAACCCTTGTATAATTGTATCTAAATTTATAGCATAGTATTTTAAAGCGTTTACATTTTAATGCGAACCATTAGCGCTACCATTTTTTGGTAACCCCTCCACCCCCCACACACACCTCTCAACATAAAAAGTTTATATTTTATGACAACAGTATGTAAACTTTGACACTTCACCAATTTGCTCGCCGGACAACTCCAGCAGTTCCAACAGACCCGACGCCAAAGGGACCGGCAAAGGATCCTCGGCAACCGCACAATTTGCATAATTTTGTGTTAATTGAAAAAGTTGACTGGTCACAAATCTATTGACGTGGCTAAGCAACTGAAACGCGAAACTCAAGCTGCTTATTAAACGACTGCCTAAAACTGTGATTAATTGTGTAATTGAGCCACGAAGTGTTATTTTCGGGGCACGTGGTTGTCTGGCACTTGGCAGGATATTAAAGTTACGTCTGCGAATAGCACAAATTTCCACAATGCGTGTGTGTGTGTGTGTGTGTTTGTTGAATCGCTAGATTGAGCATGTCGTGGCTGTGGTTTTATGTTTCATATGGTCTGACAATAATAACACCAGCTTCAATAACAACAAAAAGTAAGAAAGTTGCAGTGGGGTGTAAACGACTACGCAATACGCTGTTCAAAGTAAAAAAATGAGGAAAACAGGCGCAAAAAGTCTTTCTAATAATTGGTTTTGTTATAATCAAACTGTCAGATCAAGAAATTGATCTTTTCATATATAGATATTGATGATGATGATGATCGAAACTAACTCCAAAGCGCTTGACCGCCATGAGTATATGTTAGTAGTTATATCTATTCCAAGTTTTAAGACCGTCAACCGTCAACAACAAATAAAAGGAGTGCAAAGCCAGCATTAAGAAAACCAATATGCCATTTCCCATTCAGTGCATAGCGTATTACAAGAAAACAACAAACATTTTTCTTTGCAGTTACATTTTGTATAATTTGATGATTTCATTAAATAAATTGCTAGGGGAGACATTTTCTGCCTTTGCTCTGTGTGTGTGTGTGTGTGTGTGTATGTGTATGTGTGTGTCCTACTCGTGTTGTTTCTTTTGCATTGGCCTAATGAAAAATACTGCAAGAAATAATTAAAATTAGCCCAAATAATGGAGCTCGTGGCCAAGATACGACCTGACGACCTAAAAAACAGGCAACCTTCCTCAACACGAGCTGTGGCAACAGCGCTCGTGACTGGCGTACAAATGATGTGTTTGGCTGGTGATAAGAGCGCTGATTCGGTTTTGGCCAGGCCCACCTGCTGCCGACTTGGCTTTAATCTGCTTTAATGCATTCTATTAACAATGGTTATGCCTGCGGCTGCATACAACTTTAAGGGAGAAAGTGAGAGAATGGCATATTGTCGGGGGTGCCTATATGGCAGATTCCCTGTTATGCAACACACATCTTTAATTAATAAAGCTAGTGGCTCTGATCCTCACGCGTTCTCACAATTTATGTCTAAATTACTATTCTGTCTCATAACTGTGTCAAAAATCAGCAGATTTTCATAATGTTGACAATTTTCGTCGTGGTTCGACCTCAATTTAAATTTAATACTTATTTGGTTTTATCCAAAAATATCCCGACGGATTGACGGACAGCATGACGGACATTGCAGAAACCCAATATACTAGTTTCACTTCGTGAACGAGAATAAAAAATATTATGGCTGTTACAAACACTTGGGCACTTGGGAAGTCCTTATGCCCTATTCGCAAAGTTTTTAATGAGTATAACATCACATGACTGCTGACAGTAAATTCACGTCAAGTTTATTGATATCTGTGTCTGAGTGTGGGCGGCACAGCGGCTGTGAGTTGGTGTTTAGCTTTGGCCACATATGTTGATGTTGATATCCTGTTGTCTTGGCACATTGTTGTTGTTGCCCTTTGCTCTTCGACAAGCTAAGCCAAGTCGAGCACTCAATGTTCAGCGCCCCGAGCTATGTGCAAAATTTACTGAAATGCCAAAGTTTTTAGCAAAATTACAGCCATAAACTTGGGCAGCGGTGTCAGCAGAAGCCAAATTAGCGACTCGCCAAGTGAGGGAATATTAGAGAAAACATAGAGAGGGAGAGCGGCAAAGGAAGAGAACTACAGAAACGTAATTAAACGCATTAGTTTGCGCACAGTCTGCATGGCCCATTGGCCCATTACCAAATGCAAATCTTCGGGTCAGCCACAACCAGTCTAAGTGCCCACCAAATGCTAGCATTTTAAACCCTCTTTCAAGCTGTTTTCCTAGGCAGCTCAGGCAACCATAAACCCAGCAAGACAACTGCTTGGCAACGCAATATAAACATAACAACTTTCAACTGCCAAATTACCACGCAACAGCAATTAGGATTCGAAAGCTTTGTGGTATTTAAAATATGAAACATTTTTAGATTTTGGTAATAGATAATACTTACCTTTACACCCACAATCGTTGGATAATAAAATATTAAATTACAAGGTATCAAATTTTTGCATAAAAATACATTTAAATAGTTAATAAACTTTTTAAAATAAATATAAAAACACTAATTTAATGTTGATTTTTATACGAACGCAATCGATTAAAAAAAAATTGCAATTATAAATTTTGAAACAAAATTTTTTTCGAAAATGAAAAAAAGGGGGGGGGGGGTACATGATACTTTCACAAAAA
>SCDS01000822.1:0-21671 GCA_004149465.1 Drosophila nigromelanica
ACATTGTTAAATGCAAATTTTGAAGCATGTACATGTTTAAAAACTCATATTATCTGTTAATATAATAAAGATTTTCATAATAAAAAAAAAAAAAAAAGTTCATATTTTTCGAAAAAAATCATGTATAATTTTTTTTTCTTTTTTAATTTCAAAAATTGCCCCCCGCACCAACTCCTACCCCCACAAATCGCAAAAATATAAATCTCCCACAGTTTTTAAAGCAAGAATCGCACAAATTACAAAAAACCGAAAATTGTCAAAATAACAATAATAATTAAGAACGTGAACGAGTATAACGCAGTCGGTAACACCCGACCTCAGCGTTTTTACTTGGTAGTAAAATGGTATTCAACATGAAAATCGGTACAGTTTTAAATAGTTATGGAAGTATAAAGAATTAAATATCAGCTTTCTATTTGGAGAGATTCAAAGTTAAAATTTTGTTATTTTGATTGCTTTACTCTTTGTATTTTTTTACCAGATTCGCAGTCCGCACAACTGCATTCTTGTTTTTTGATTTTTGTTTGCTTTGTGTTGGGCATCGGTTGAAAATATATTTCTCTTGGGCCAAATGCAAATTTGCCTAGTGATTCGCATGTCCTCGTTTGCAAAGTGGTTTCCATGCGAATAGCACGCGCCGTTCATGTCGATATATGCTGCCCCCTCCCCCTCTCCCTGCCCCCCTCCCCCTCTCCCTCCCCCTTCCCCTCGGTAGCTGCCTGAATTGAATATATATTTTGGGTTTATTTTTGCTGTTGTTCGCGTGGTCGCAGTTGCAATTGAGCAAACATTTTTTTGCGTTTATCCATCGCCGATTTTATTGTAAAATTCATTTTGATTTCGAATCGAAAGTTCCCTTCTTAAGCCTCACGTCCTTTATCAATTTGCCGCTTATTTAGTTTAAAATTCTTAACTGAATATTTTTTATATTTTCTATGAAGCACAATAACGACGCAGGGGGGCGGGACGATTATGGGACTGAGTCCAGCACTCGACTCGGGTTTCAAAAAAAAATTTTTTTGCTAGCGTTTTCAATTTCTGTTAATCCTGCAACAAAAAAAAATTGAAAGTACTAGAGGAAGAAATTACATTGAATTTGAGTACGCTCTGAGCTCGGCAGGAAATGTAGGGTGTGTAGGGGGTGCGGGACGGAGGCAGGTGTTCGGCTAGCTATTGGAACAGTGCAAAAATGGTATATGCTTTTGATTTCATTTGGGTTTTATAACATTTTTTGAGCTTTCTTTGCTTTGCTTTTTGGAGATTTTTTTTTTGCTGTCTCGTTTGTTTGTCTGCCACGCGCTGAAAATTGCGGAAATCAGAGCAAGATAAAGGCGCTTTATATATGTATCTATATATATATGCTATTTGTGTGTGTGAGAGTTGGTAGCGAATTCAAAAATAATATTTTTATGAGCAAAACGGATTTTGTGACAGCTTAACTTGCTTTATTGCATTTGATTGAAATTTGGTGCATTGTTTGGACAGCGAACACCCCCCCCCCCCTCCTCTTCCTCCCCTCCCCCTGCCCCTTCTTGCTAACTGTTGCTTTTGTGTGCTGGCGTCTCATTTTCTGGAGTTTTGATGTTGGATTTTCATTTTGCCTGCTTTGTGGTGCTGTCTTAAGCTGCTTAGCGTCAACGTGCCGCATGTGTGATAAGTTTTTAATTGCCGCGTCATGATGCAGCATCAGCAACGGCATCAGCATCAGCAACGGCATCAACAACAGCATCAGCGGCAGATGGTCGTGTCCATTCTGACCCACAGTTCAAGAAGTGCTGCATCATCTTGAACTTGTAATTATTGGACCTTGCAGTCAAAAATTATAGAAATAAGCTAACAAATATTACATTTGACATTGAAAATGATTTGTTTGCGAGACATTGAAAATATTTTAAGCTCTTTTGGTTTCAGTTTCGGTTTCGGTTTCGGGCTTCCAAGTGTTTGTAGAATGTGCACACACAAAAAACAATATTGACAGTTTTTTTAAATTGAGTGCGAAATATTCTTCAAACAAGCAAACAGAGCAAAAGCCAAATAGATAAACAGATAAACCATTTTTGGAGTGGACTATCAACTCATTAAGATGCCAATGACCATGCCATTGAAACACTTGGAGCTTCCAAACAGCG
Source organism: Drosophila nigromelanica (assembly GCA_004149465.1). Classification (NCBI taxonomy): domain Eukaryota; kingdom Metazoa; phylum Arthropoda; class Insecta; order Diptera; family Drosophilidae; genus Drosophila; species Drosophila nigromelanica. The sequence continues at coordinate 2,130 of SCDS01000822.1, forward strand.
CACAGCGAACATCAAACAAACGATCTGCCAGGTTCGAGGCAGTGTCAACACGTTTGAAGATAACGCCTTGGAACATTGCGGAAAGCTTTTTTCATGCAAACAAACAGCAACAAGAACAACAAACAGAAATTGAAACATATGTTCAAGATTGCAGGTTTGACAGTGTTCGTGCGGGCTTGCAGCGAAAAGTGTTTGTGATTTTTAAGTGTTTGTAGAATTTAAATGCAAAAATACAATAATTAATTTGCATATTAAGTTCAAGGTATTCTTAACACAGAACAAACAAAAAAAGCAATAAAAACCAATAGTTTAATTAGGAAATAACAAGTGTTGTCAAATAACTGTAAAAATTTCCGTAACCTTGGTATTAATGCGCAGAGAGCATCCAACACGGAACATCAAACCAAAGATCTCTTGAAATGAACAAGTTGCAACAGGCTCGAAGAGCTTTGAGCAACAAGATGCAGTTTTGACAGTGTGTTCGAGCGTGCATACAGCGAAAAAGTGTTTCAGTGTGATTTAAATGTTTTAGAATGTGCGCAAACAATAAAATATTCATTAATTTATGAATAATCTATATATGTATGTATGTATGTATTTTTTTTTGGCAGAACAAGCAAATAATTACGCAGAAGTTTGATTGACCAAAGGCAAATATTGTGAAATAACTGTAAAAATGTCAGTGAACTTGGCATTGATGCGTGCAGAATTGCCAACAGCGAACATCAAACCCGTTGCAACAGGCTCGAAGATAGCACCATTGAGAAAGGTCTTTGACACAAACAAACAGCAACAACAAAAAGCTACAAATAGAAGTGATAACAAATTTAAAGTTTTTATTCGATAGTTGGTTCGCGTTCACAGTGAGCGAAGCGGCTCGGTTTCAGTTTTGGCAAACAAATAATTAATGACTGATTTTTAAATCGAGTGTAAATAAACAAACAAACGGAGCAAACGATTAAACCGCAGTTGTTGTGCGACTATTAAAAAGTGCCCATGACCATGCGCAACGAACATCAAACCACAGATCGGCTTAGTCGAACCAGTTGTAACAGGCTTGAAGTTAGCAGCTAGGGCATTGCGGAAGGTGTCGCTCGCGCTAAACGTTTTTGATGCAATCGAACAGCAACAACAAATTGAAACGCATGTTTAATTAACATTCCGGTTCGATAGCGTTTAGCTCGCGTTCGCATCGAACGTGGCGCTTCTTGCAATCCCGTGCTAATTTTTCGTATAAATAGCCAACGATATTTCAACAGCCACAGCATAACGCAACGCCCCACAAGCCCAACCACAACTCAGACCACAAATATGGTAAGTTTTTGTTTCTATTACCAGCTTTAGCTAGTTCAAAGCCATATTTGCACTTGCCAGCAGTCGATTTGCAAAGTCCCCACCCTAACCCTTGGCCTGCTGCTGCTTGTGGCAGTTGCCTGCGCTGACGCCGCCGCGCTGCGTTCGCGTCGCGATGTCTCCCATTTGCCGTTGGAGTATTTGCCGCCCGTGGCGTTGCCCCCGTTGCCCAGTCGCGATTACCTGCCGCCCGTGGAGCAGCATGCGGCCAGCTTGCCGCATGTGTTGACCCCGCCACGTGATTATCTGCCACCCGTGGAGCCAAAACCGGTGCAGGAGCAGGAGCAGGAACAGGAGGACGAGTCGGAGCCGGAGGCGAAGCTGCAGCCGAACAACGAGTACTTGCCCCCGGCGCACCTCGAGCAGCTAAGCGAACCAACAGCCGAGCCAGCAACAACAACCACAACAACGGAGGAGCCTACCACAGAGGCTGCAGCCACCACCACCGAGCAACCGGAGGCGGAGACCGAGGCACCTGCCACGCACGAGGCCATTGAGGAGCCGGCGGCCGGCGTGCTGCACGCCGATGGCTATCACTATGCCACACCCGAGATCATCCCCGACCTGACGCCGGAGGCCTATTTGCCGCCCCTTGACGACAATGCGGTGGTGGTGCCGGCGGTGCCACAGAGCGAGGAGTCCGCGGCACTGCTGGACGATGGCTATCATTATCGCGCTATCCGGCGGCTGCGCTTCTAACTCGAATTTTGTTAACCGGCATTTTGTTGTTTATTTTTACACGCACATAAAACACACACACGCACACACACACACACACCCAGCAGCAATGGCTGGCAATAAAGGAATTGTCTATAAATTGCCGACACTCGCATATTTGCAACGCGGTGGCAACAACTCAATTAGATGGTTATCTGTTTGAGTTAGGATTGAGCGAGTCTCGTTTCGTTGGTGTTATAACATTTCATTTGATATTGATGACAGGAAATTAGAAAAATGTTTTCATTCTGTTTGCCGCGTGACGTTGCCACGCACAACACACAAAACTCGAGCCACCGAAAATAAAGGAAAACTCTTCCACAATGATGCTCCATTCTCATCATCATCATCATCTGCTCTTTGAGACACTCGCCCCCGCTCATCACCGGCACTTCCGTTGTCCTTGCTGTCCTTTCTCGTGTGGCTTCACAATTGATTTGTCTGTTCGCCTGTTGTCGCTTACATTTTATCCAATCCTTGCGCTGTCACAGGACATGTGCCTTACGCCTTGTTGACACAACATATTCCATATTATTGTTATTTTCTATTGCCTCTTGTCCCGCCCATCCGTCCGTCCGTCGGTCCGTTCGCCCGCATACACATATTTTGATTAGGCAAGCTTGAAGTTTTCTGCGTTTCCTTCCCACATACTGTCAATAATTCAGCAATTTTCCAATTGCTCCATTAATTTTTTAACTGCTTTAAATGCTGTTAAACTTTTTCAGGCGGGTATCTTCCTCTTGTGGTTAAATTTGCCGAAAGTTCTCTTGTTGAAACATGGTAGATATACCCTTTGCTATATAGCGTCGGAGTTTATATGGAAAAATATAGTTAGAGATTAAGTGTTCTATTGAAAACATATTCAATTATTATTCCTATAAGATTCTTTCATTTTATTGATCAGCATAATTTTATTTAGTATTATATTTATTATAAATCATGCCAAGCTGTATGTTCCTAGATTTAGCTTTAATTCATAGCTTCATTTATTCATTTATTGACGACCAAATTTATTAACGATATAAACTATAAACGCTACTGTGAAACGGTGGAAGTGGAACATATTCAAACATAACACCGAGGTTCCAAACTTTTTAAGGGTCGATTAGAAAGTTCATTTATTGAAGATACGAATACGAATTTTCTACAGTTTTTGGCACATAACTAAATATCTACATTACTTTTTTTTTATTTTCATTATGATATAATTATGAAAATAAACAAAATATATTTACTGTAAGCTCAACAAAATTCGATGCAAGCGTATTTAAAGTTCGAGCACCTTAAAAACCACTTCTCTTTTGCGTTATTGTTATTGGCAAAATATAAATATAAAGAGCCATTTCTTGCTTTGCTCTTGAATTATTTATAAATGTGGTAAGAATCGAGAATCAAACTTTATAAATTGGCTGACAAGTTCTTTACCTGCCGTCGACCAAGTTGAAAGCCACGCAACAAGTGGCAACAGTTGCCAGCAACCGCCAAAAGCAGGCGCCATTACGGCCACAAACAAAACGGCCAACAAATGTTGCGGTTAGCGACCCGTAACCAAAAGACCCGAAAATAACAGCGTAATTTAAAAAGGAAAACAGCTTTTACAGTAGCCCCCCAAGGAGCACGGTTCTTGCTGGCCAGCATATTTGGGCCAAAACAAACACCTGTAAACAGTCGCATCGAATGTGGCCAAATTGAAAGTAGAAATTGAATGGAAAAGCTTTCATTGAAAGCTTCGACGTCGTGCGTTGCTTTTCGCTTCAATATTCAACGAAGCCGACAGGAAAAGCGCATAAAAGGCCGCTGCCTCGGAAAATTCAACTCAGTTGCGGTTTCAACGTGGCCGAAAGCGAATGCGAACCAAGAAAACCAACTGCGAGACCGGGCAAAACGTTGTGAGAAGTGAAAACTTTAATGAAAAGAGTTTCGGGGCACATTTGAAAAAGGTATCATAAAGAGCAAAAAAAAAAAAGAAAGAAAAACTCAAAGAAATCATTCAAGTGGCAATAGATACAAATATTCGAGCAAGTGGCCAAAATTGTGTAACTAAGAGGCTCCCCCCTAAAAAAGGGTAGGCAAAGTGCGACTGAAAATGACAAATGATCGAGAAAATTATTTGAAAATCACAGGCAATTGAATCTATTGTTTAAAGAAGAATTTTATATAGCTACTTAATGGCATAAATGAAAGGTTTACTCAAAAGAGAATCAAATTCAAATTAATTGACAAAGTACACTTTTTATAAAAGAAACTCAAGAAAATAAAGCTATTTAAAATTAAATCAGAAACAAAGTTGTAAAATAAAGAAAACTTAAATGACTATGCGAACTTTAATCAACTTTAAAAAATAATAATAATAACTGAATGAAATAAAAAATAGAAAAATAGTTTACATTAAAAGAACTCACAATTAAATTAAATTGACAATATAAACACAATATCAAAATATTTATATATGCAACAAATAATATAATTAACTTAATATAAACCATCTTATTATCAAGATTAAACTAAAATCATAAAAAATGAAATGAAATGAAATCATAAAAATAGTAATCATAATTGAAAGAACATTAACCAATTATCATTAAAATCAGATAAATTAATTATATGAGACAGCTCAATTCAATTCATTTTCAAAAACATACACTATTAATTTATAGAAGAATAATAAAACCAAAAAAAAAACTAATTAGAATTAAAAGACAAATATGATATTAAAAAAACAATATGCAACAAAGAGACCTCAAATTAAAACAAAAAATGAATACAAGCCTAAAAGTCAAATAAGTAATTATAATTGAATTACCTAATTGTACGCCCAAAAATGAATTTACCTTAGCAAATATTGTGCATAATTGAATTAAAAGCACAAATAATAGTTTCCATCGAAATTAATAAATAATGCATGCCAAAAAAAAAGAAAAAAGAAATCATATTTTAAACGAACAACAAGGCACATCATATAAGAAAAACAATTTATTATTTATGCGTTTAATTAAGTCGAAACATCGACTTTCACAAATGCAATTAAAATGCAATTAAATGTTGCTAAACATTTGCGCTACTAAATCAAATTAAATGTTACATTAAACTGACAAACATACAAATATTTTGGACAACAACAAACAACAGCCACAAGCAGCTTATGGCTTAGAAATTGAATACATTTTGTTATTTGTATATTTACATTGGCAACAAAACTGCATTTACCTTTGTTTACTGTAACTGTTGATGTTGTTGTTGTTCTTGCTGTTGCTGTTGCTGTTGTTGAGGTGTGTTTGTGGTGTGTTGATGGCCTTACAACATATAACTCACACACACAGCTCGGTTTATTAATAAACATTTTACGTACAATGCACAGATAATGAAAACGCGTATACGCGCCGTTGCCCGCGGCCTGATGTGTGCGTGTGTGTGGCTGTGTGTGTGTGTGCAACGCTTTTGTATTTATTAATAACAAAGTAATCAGACATTGTAATCTCCTCGCAAAGCGTATTACAGCAGTCATAACAATGGCAGCTCACGCTAAATATTCCTCGCCCCCTCCCCCCTGCTTTGGTTTATCCGGCTGTCTTTGCTGCTGCTGCATCCTCTCTAAGGGCCAGCGGCATTGTTGTTTGCCTTGGCGCACTTCCGCCTCAAGTGGCAGCAACAGCAAATTGTTTCACAATATTTTCTCTTTTTATCTACGTTTTTTTTGTTATGTTCGTATTCATTTCTAATTTGGCGCTTCATTTGACTGGCGCGAAATCAAAACCAGTAAATAATTTGGTTCGCAGACCTCCGCTTAATTCTTCAATTTTGCTATCTACCTATTTTTAGGGACTTTTGATTTGAATTTATGGTGGTTGTTGTTATGATTATTTTTACATTTGTAATTTAGCTACAATTTGTGTTGATTTTCCTTTGAGTTCTGGCGCCTGATTGCCTATTGGACTATTGGTGGGCGTGGCCCATATTGATGGGCGTATGGCGTGTTTATGAACCAATAGCAAAAACAACAAACGCAACCAAATCATTCGCTTTGCCTGTTTGTCTGCCATTTTATGTTGTTGCAACGAGCATTTTCTATGCAAATTGCAGCACATTTGGTGTCAGGCATTTGGTGCCACACCTCCCACCCCATCCGCCCGCTCGCGTTGCCCTTTTGCACTGTTTCAATTGCTGATTGCAATTCGAGCTGAGAGTGGGTCAAACTAATAAGCAACAAATTAATTTGATGTGCATAATTTTCAGGCCTAATTAGACGTGTGTGCGTGTGTGTGTATGCATTGGTGTTTGTGTGTGCAACGATGCGTATGATTAATATTTATAGATTTTGGCTTAAACGCTTGCATTCCGTGACAGATTATTCAAACGCGTAAAAAATGCTGCTAAAATACGCGTTAACAGTTTTTGCAGCTGGCATTTAAAATTTACAATGTAAAATACGCCAAATACCAAACTTTTTTTTTGCGTCAAATATTAAAAACCACATAAAAGCATTAAAAAAAATATCCTGTCAAGCTGAAGGCGGCAACAAAATTGAAGCGACAACAGCAACAAATCAGTTTAATTTAAATTTTCATTTTACCCAAAAAAAACACGCGCTTGTGTGTATGTGTGTGTGAAAAGGGAAGTTTTAGCAGCGCATTTGGGCCGAGACCTTCTTTGGCGCAGACCCAAAACAAACAAAAAGAAACAAATAAGAAAAACACTCGTGGCAGGCAGGGTCCTCAGAGGGGTTCGGGGGAATGTAGCTGGAGTTGCAAAAAGTATTTATTATAATTATTTGAGATATTTTTCATTTAAACGCGCTTTTCATTTGCTGGGCTGTGCAGCAAAGCAAACGCAAATGTTGCAAATGTTGTTGTACTTCAATGCATACACAATGTACAAATAAATAATCAGCCAAACGAACAAGGACGCAGCGGAAGGAGGCGGCGCTAGAAGGAACAACCACTTGGAACAACAGCAGGAGCCGGAACAGGAGCAGGAGCAGGAGCACAGATAACGCTGCATACCTGTAGGCGTCGAGCGTGCAGGTAGCAAATTTAACAGGTATGCAAAAGCCACACATTAATTCTCATTCTCTTAATATACACTGTTTACAAGGCGAAAATGAGTATGTTGGGTTACTTCAATGTCGGTCTGGCTTTTAAAAGGATTTTTGTTTTTGAGAAAATCGCTGTTCTTGATTCTATTAGAACGGAGATAACATTCAGCTCATGATTCTTTTACGATTTAATGAGCATTGCGTTGTGGGATATTTTAAAATCAGGCATAAGCTATTCTGCATTTATTACAGGTTAGAAATAACTTTTGGGAATAACTGATTATAATAATATTTTGACCAACATTGATTATATGTTCTAAGTAAACAATGCACAGTATTCAGCTTCAGTTATCTGACCAGAAATAAAACCTTGCGCAAAATAAACTTAAATAACCTAACTTGATAAAGCGTATAAAAGTATAGATTTATTTAAAAATATACCATTTTTTTTGCTAATGCTAAAAAGAGAAGACTAAATTCTTATAAAAAACTTTCTTACATCAGAACCGTATTTGAGCCTTGAGTAATTTTAGTATTAAGATTTTTGCTCTAAATTGAGTATAAAATTCTTCCTTTTTTCACAGTTTAGTAAAGTGCAGATCTTATTTGAATATCGAGCTAAAAATATTCTTCCACATATCACAAGTTTTTTATTTGATAAAACTACAATTTAAAGTCAATTTTATTAGGCTTACAATTTAAGGCAGCTTATCACAAATTTAAGAAGGCTCTTTTCCTATTGTTTTGTTAAGCTGATTTAAGCCTTGTGAACAGAGTATTGTGTAGTTGGTTGAAGCCGCCAGCACTGTTCAGCTGTTGGCTGGTTGTTCATTTGCTTTGGCTTCTGAGTGGTTTCGTCTTCTGCCTGGATTTAGTTTATTCATAAGCTGCAGTCGCAGCCCGACAACTAAGCGCTTAATTATTTAATTTTGTTGCACGACGCAAACGCTTCTCCACCCGCCACCCACCCCCATCCACTGCTCACATGGCCTTTTGGTGGATTTTGTTCAGTTTTTCGGTGGTTTCTGTTGCGGTTCACTGTCTGCCATTGTTCATGTCAGCTGTGGCGTGTGTGTGTGTGTGTGTGTGCTTTGAACTGCGCTTAACTCTATATACATATACTTCTAATATAAATCCTATAAAATATTAAGTATACGTAATGAGCTAGTAAATTAGTTTATTAAAAAAAGAAATGCATTTGCACAAGTTTCTCTTCTAGCTGTGGCTTTAGGGTACAAACAGGTTTCAGGGTCGGGGGAGGTGAGTTGGGGCGGGACTGTTGCGGTCTGTAGCAGCAATTAGTTAAGCACAAAGTTTATGTGCTGACTTGAGCTAAGGCTTTATATGATTTGCGTGTGGATTCAGTTGCTGTTTGGACTCATATTAAATGGGGACTGCGGGGTGTTCTATGCTGGTGTAGAAAGTGCTGAAAGTTACGGCCACTTCATTTACAGCACTGGGGATACAACTTGGCAAAGCTGTTGATATTCGTATACCTTTGGAATGCGCAACAAAGCAAATACCTGAATAATATAACAAAATAAACAAATAACTTTGAATACCCTCTAAAACGGGCAACTGAAAATTATAATAGTTTGTGTAACAAGCAGCTTGGCATACTTAACCCATATAATAATGACTGATCAGCTTAAAACTTAGACTTGTATGCGGTTAAATGTCTGTTTAAGATTAAAGATAAAAGGGCCTGTAAGAAGGTCGATTTTCGTATACTAAATACTTACTGATTAACTTTGTTACAAGTTTAATGTAAATTATTTGCAATTTATCTTATTGATTTGTTGTTTTTTTTTATTAAAAATAGTATCTTTTTCTATATTTCTCATGCAGTGTTAACAAAATTCCGATTCTATCCAATTCGATATGCAATTGTAGTTAACATCAAGTTCTAAATATATCCTGCTTATAAATTTCTACCATGAACTTGATAGAAGACACATTTCAGTTATTATCATACAATATACACTTGCAAAGGGTATTGTAAATATGTAAGGAAGTAATTGACACATTTCTGATCCCTTAAGGTTACATTCTTGATTGCCAAGGTAGTCATGTTTAGTCTATTTATAAACAGTTCAGTCTATTTATAAAGAAATTAATCGCGCGTTGTAAAAGCCAACTATGAAACTTTGCAAAAATATATATTATTGTGACACGCAGTATATATAATATAGATGACCATATCGAATCACTATATTATATAACTTTCTGGGAGCTATCTGTCGATATCAATATCTTTGTATGAAAAACATTTTTGTTTTTCTTAACAAACTCAACAATTTATGTTTATGTTTTTAATACAAAGGGAATATAAAGTAATACACTATATATTGAACATTCCCAAGTAAATTATTGCTTCTTTTTTGAATCTTCATCTAAGGTATCTTTCCGTCGAGCATTTGTTGCGCCTCAAGTGAAATCAATAAACGCCTTCTGGCACATCACATTGAATCTAATCTGTGGCTAATTTGGAAGAACACATCACTAATTAGTGGCTCCTTCCGTGACCAGCTTGTCATTTGTAACGTCTACAGTCATTACTCAATGATAACAGACACAGTCAATCAGCGATGTTCGTTTTTCCGTATCAAGTATTGAATATTCGGGATTCGTTTATATAATTAATAATTGAATATTGTTAGATTTGATTTGGTGCAATCGCTCTTAAAGGCCCAAATAGCAATCAACAGTTGAGTGCGTTAATTTATTCATGAAATTCTGCTGCAGGGTCCAACACGACCTGGTCATGCCTCATTAGCTCGAAAGTAGGGTAGGGTGTGGGGGACTGTTTCGTAATTGTGGCACATTTGGTACGCAGGGCACGCACAAAATAAAAGGCACTCCCAGCTAAATATATTCTTTTCCAATATGTTTTAGTATTCCTTAAGCTAATCCCGGCTACAGTCTTAATTCCCCGTGCATGACTTTGACATGTCGCCACGTGGACTCGCCGCGAGTTTGGCCGGAGGTCAAGTCCTTGAACTTTTTTTTGGCCAGTACGTGATGTACTTGAAATTTCAGAAAAATGAATAAACTGCAAAATAAGTTGCTACTAAATTAGTGGCTGCCACGCCGTGTGGCAGGTGCAACTGCAACATCGGCGGCTGCCCCCGCGTTGCAGTTCATAAAAATCATCCCAAATTAAACACGAAAATTCCGCAAAAATTAACTACAAATATTGTTTGTTTACACAATTATTTGGCATGCAGGCGGAATAAACAATGCCAGTGTCAGTGGGTCAGTGGTTTAGTGGATCAGTCAGTGGGTCAGTTGCCAAGTCCGATGAGTTAAATGCATTGCAAAATGTGCAAAGTGCTGAAAATAGGCAACAGCGCGAGAGACATCTAAAAAAAAAAAACAAAACAACAAATGTTTCAGATGTTTGCAATCGGCTGTAATCGATTGCACAATACCCTATTCACAGTATAAAAATGTGGCTTTACATATAAAAAAGTGGCTTTGGTCCTAATTCATGGGGCTAATCAATCATGATTGTAAGATTTTTGATTGTATTTTTCAAGTAGATGAGTATTAATTTAAAAACAAAACAACAAATTATTTGGCACTTAAGTCAGAAACAAATTTTTGTCAAAATTTTGGCAAGATATAAAGTTTTGTACTAATTATGAAAATTCCTAACTAAAGCTGGTTTGTGAATCCCAAAAAAAACTCTAAGCGTAAGACTTGAATGCAGCTCTTACTTTACTGAATGTTGTACTGAAATTGAAATTTGTTATCGATCGTTGCTCAAATCCAATACACCCGTTTTTTGTTTGTGAATAGAGTATAAAATATATATTTTTTCTCGATCATTGCTCAAATCTAATGTACCCAGTATCAGTTTGTGAATAGAGTATAAAATATATATTTTTTTCTCCTGTACACCCGTTTTTAGTTTGTGAATAGAGTATATAATTTTTTTTTTCGACATTTGCGCAAATCAATGACGAGGCAGCTGCCTTCAACTTGGAACTGGCGCCTGTCCTGGCCGCCTGCCAAATCGGCACTTGACATGGCCTAGCTACTGTCTCAGACCTTGCTCTCTGCTCAGCCCAGCTCTGCTCTGCTCTGTTCGGCTCTGCTCTGCTCAGCTGTAGCGCCCAGTGTCAAGCCACAAGGCAGTCATTGACAGCCGCCGTGTGTGCACTTAAGTGCTAGCCAGAGGGGGATCGAGAGAGGAGTGGGCTGAATAATTTTAATTAAGCTCTTGTTGTTGTTGTTGTTGTTAAAGAAACATAAACGTTTGCCTTACTCGAAACAACAGACTCGACTCATATGCAAATTGTTTCCAGGCTCGAGCTGCAGTTGCAGCTAAAGCTAAAGCTGGAGCTGGAGCTGGAGCTAGTCTGGGCATATGCCTAGCATATGGCACGCATAAAGGATAATGGTCTTAAAGGCAAACAATGGCAAAGCAAAAACTGATGCAACCAAAGCAACAAAAAAAGAATACACAACAGAAAACAAAACAATACAAAAACCTAAGCCAGGGCCCACAGCACAGAAACAACCACAATAAACAGACAACAAAATAGGCAACTATGTAAAAGACGAGAGTGCCCGACCAGAATATACCCATTATGCTATTTTATAAATTGGTGCAAAACAGCCGAATAAAAGTTGCAAATGTTTGAAATATGCAGCTGGAATTTATGTGAAACAGAGATAAATTAAATTAGAAGTTAGTTTTATATACGTATAATATGAAAGAGTCCGCATACCAAGTCTTCAGTTAATTTAATTTATATGGAAATTTATTTTTTCCTGAAATCAGAAGCAAACTATTTTTTCATGTATAAATGAATTTTTATTAAAACATATTTCTTAATTTATATTTAAATTTTTTTCATCGGATCTTATTTAATTTAAATTTGAAAAAAAAATTGTGCGGAATTAATATTGAAATTTGACTTGAATTAGAAACTGAACCAGAAAAATGTAACCAACAACTAATACAACTCGATTGACACGTTTCTCATGTGTACAGGGTATTAAAAGAAGGAAATGCTGTTGGGGTTTTTCCACAATGCATTCATAAGTACAACAATGCGAGTGCTGCCAGAGTCAGCTGGGGTTAACTTGGCCCCCACGGCACTGACTGTTTACCAGGAGAGCTGTTGCTATTGCTACTGCTGCACCGCTTCCCTCTCTTCTTCTTCTTCTTCTTCTATTTGCATCCCCGGATTCTGGTGCTTGGTTAAACACCTGGGGGGCTGTTTTGGCTCGGTTGTTTGTCATTGGGTTGGTTAACTTGATCATGTCACAAATTAGTAAGTCATCTCGCTCGTTGCCAGAGCTCCTTCAGCTCCTCCAGCTGCCCTCTCCCGTCTGACGAACGCTGTAAGCTGCTTACGCTTAGCTTTTAGATACTTTTGCCTTTTTTGAGATTGCCGTGTGCTTCCGTGTTGGCTTGTTTGCCTTTTATTAGACTCATAAATGTGTTTTGGCTGTCGAATATGTTTACCTTTTTTATTGCTCCATATCTTTTTGGGCTTTTATATGTACACACACACACACACACATATACACACATACATGATATATTCGATATATTTTGCTGGCAGTTTGTTATCTTTATCTTTGGCTTGATTTGTTTTAACAAATTTATAAGCTAAACAAAAGTGCTGCGCTTCTGTTGCTATCAATTATAAATATTGTTAATTTTGCATGAATACCCCCCATCCTTGTGGTCCCCCACTTTGTTTATGGTGCAAATTTAATTTGATCAATCGTTGGCATTTTTCATATCCACAGCTAACGAATGGTTGAGGGGGTTGTAGTGTGGTGGGTGCGGTTTTGTGGACATTTACCTGCATGCTGCTCTGCAAGCAACAAAAAAACCACATTTAATTTTCTAGAAACTATTGCATTTTATGTTATATTCAAGGATTTGAAATTTTTGCACAAAGAAAGAAAACAACAAACCAAAGTTAGTTAAACGAAAACTTTATTTGCAATTGTTTGAATAAAATATATTTTACTGCTAAAAGTTTAAAATGCTGTAAACAATCTTTTCAAAAGTAAATATAAATTCAAGTATGTAAAGTAAATCATCTTCATAAACTGTATATTTGTTTAATATGTTACAAGTAAAAAAATATTAATATGTGAACTTTCCTAAAGAAATTGTACTATGTTATTCTCCAAAAAAGTTTGTTAACTTAAAAACTTAAAACTTAGTTCCAAGCCCAAATCAATATATTGAAAGTGAGTTTAGAATTGGATGAAAAATAATTCGATAAACGAACTTTTATGAAATTACAAATAATTAACTATTTAACATTACTTAAAGTTGTTCAAAAGTTGCCTTAAGCCGGCTTACAAAGAAATAGCTAATTTATAAAAAAAATATGACTTGAAAGCTTGAAAGTTAACAATGCAGTTAAGAAGAAAGAATTTTCATTTTGTTTCTGTTCAGCTAATATTTTCTCTGACATGCACTTATATTTATACATGAATATTTATGTGTTTATTCCCCTCCCTCTTCGACGTAAACATGAAACAACCTGTAAACATACTATTTTCAGTATTATTTCCCAGACAAATATTTTGCGTATGAGTAATAAGTTTTATGTTCTACTCTACTTGCTGCAGCATCTGCTGCCGCTGCTGCTGATGCTACTGCAGTTGTGTGCTAAGCGCTTCGCCTGGTTGCTCAAAGCTTTTAGCGAGCCCAAAGCCAACCCCTTTTGAAACACAAAACCCCAACTTCGACTCGAACCCCCACCCCCCATTTTCTACAATATTGCGCATACGTCCCGTGGGCTGCGCATTACAAGCATACCGATGATAGATGGCTAAAATGGATGGCTGAATGGATGGCCAGGGGCTTTTGCAACATTTTTCCACGCACAGCATATGAATTAATTTCCATTGCAAATTTCGGCAACACCTTTGCGTCAATGAAATGCAAACAAATAGGGAAAAAACCAAATACCAAATACGAAAAACAAACACAAAGATGATGGCGCGTAAACAAGGCCAACACATGGCAGCATAAACAGAGCGAGAGGCAACTGTAACAAATATAGAAACTTGTGCCGACTTCCTATACTATATATAGAAAGACAAATATATATTCAGAGGGATTCGGTGAGAGAGGGAAAATGTTGTGTGTGTGTAGAAGGGTTGTGTGAGTGTCTGCAAAACGCCAGCAGCTGCTTTTGCCTAGTTAATGAATGAATATGCATGAGATTTGCCTCTGTGTGTGTGTGTGTGTGTGTGTGCGTGTGTTTGTGTGTGTAAGTGAAGGGTGTAAATGGGGGCTGGTTACAAATGCTGAGCTGCTGCTCGGTTGCTTGATGACTCGCTTCTGGCCTCATTAATTTCTGTCGCTTATCAAATTTGTTTTTTTGTTTTTGCTATATTATTAATTTTTGGCGCGTCGGAGCAAAGTTTCATCGTTATTGTTATTGTTGTTGTTGTTATTGTAGATGTTGTTACTGCCTCAATATTTACCAGGCCATTAGCGCCATTAATCTAATGAATTGCTATTGAACTGTAATGGCAAAGAAAGCCGCTGTGTTTGGCTATTCTAATATACCTGCCCCTGTTTCTCTCTCTGTTTCTGCCTCTCAGTTTTGTGGGCTGACAATGATAAACAAGCCTCGGGTGGAGCCGGAAAGTTTAGCCAGTGCACAGCTGTCTGGCTAAGCCTTTAAAGCTTTTTAAATATACTTGTATACCCTGTAATATGATAAAATTTATGCGTAGTTCTCGATAGATGATGATAAATAATATTAATACAAAATAATAATAATAATGTTGATTTTTCAATCTGTCTGATGTACTGTTTATATTTTTAGCTATATCATAATCGACTTTAATCTATAATCATTCCGTTTTGGCTATATATTATTTTAATTGGACGTAAATGTATACAAAATTGCATTATAGTCAGTTATCAAATATTTTCTAGGCTAGTTGATGAATATATAAAATAAAAACACATGTACACGAGGTAACAATCTAGTGGCGAAAGCATTTCTGATATCAAATTTAGAGATATTTCAAATTATAATAATATTAGATATTAGATCGCCATAGTTACAGGGTATCCTTCTCTCATTTGAACTCTATCTCGTTTAACGTAAGCCTACTTGCCTGTTAATTCCTGACTACGTTGCTTGGCTAATTAAATCAGCTGCTTGATTTCGAGATTTTTGCTGCTTTTTGAAGGCTTTTGCAGAGATTATACTAAAACGGCTCACTCAGTTGTGCTCTTAAATTCTGGAGTTCAGTCTGCTTGACAACTAACAACAACAACATGCCACATAAAGTCGTCTTTAAGCCGAGCTTTAAAACAGTTGTTGCCAATTTTGCATATGCCACTGAAACTGAAAACTTTTTGTTAGTCTTCTTCTTCCTCGTTCTCTCTCTTTTTTTGTTGTGCTAGTTCCCCGAAGTTCCCGAGGCAGTCGTGCATGCTTTTTGGCCTTATGCTGTTTGCTCTGGCAATTGCCGTGCGCCAGCCAACTAGCTCATAAAAATAACTCGGCTCAAAGGTGACAGCCGAATTTCGTGCAGTGTTTCTGACTCAACTCCTGCATATTTCATAGCATCATTTTTAAATATTTATCGCCAGTGTTTTGCACCGCAAACGTTTTCATGTTGGATATTTATTTTGATTTTCATTAGGTATTTATTTTTAATTGCATGTTTTCCTTTGTAGTTGTTCAATCGCTTGAGAGAATGGCCAAAAAATATGAAATGTGCTGCTTCTGAACTTTGACCTTGGTTGGCAAATTGGAATTTTCTTAAGTGTATTTGCTTTTGCATATCTGCCTAGCAGTTTATATTAGGCGAATTTCTGAAGCACTTTCAATTTTAATTAGATAAATACATAGTGCGGGGCTATTTTTCATTTTTCTTAGCCCGTTCAAAGCTGGCGCGGCGGGTGGCAAAAATTTCAGCAACGAAATACTTTGAATGGCATTCCAATTGCTTGGGCAGCAAGCGAAAGTGCTGCCAACCATTTTGCACAGTGACTAATCTTAAATTTCCACGAAAATTTTAAGTATTTTTTGCTGCTTCTTAGCCCCACGCTTCCCTCCTTACCTGACGTGTAATATAATAGCAGCAGCTACTTGACTGGGCTGCTCTACATGACGTGCCTGTTGTCGTTGTTTTGTTCTTGTTTTTTTTTTTTAGCTACTTTTCGATTTTCGATTTAGCCATTCAATTTTCACGTGCTCTTCCTTTTTTTTTGGCTACAAAACAATTTGTTTATAGCGCGTTGTTTTTGACATATTTATGCCGGCGGCCGGCGCTTCACGCCCTCTTACAAAAGACCCCCCAAAAAGTAAAGAAGTAGCTGAAAACAAAAAAGTAAGCAACGCCCTTCCCAGAACTGTGTCCCAGTAAATGTGGCCCAAACCAAAACAAAACAAAACAAAATGAAACACAATTTTTGCGCCTTTGCCTTTCTTTGCATTGTTTGTTTGCGTTGTTGTAATTGTTGTTGTCTGTGGCACAGTTTACTGTTATGCGCTTCAAGAAAGTCATTATAGAAAAGTGCTCAGACTTGGGCACCATAAAACCGAGCTATATTGCAGCTTAGCCCCGGCAACAGTTGTCCGTCCTGAAAGTCTGGGATTAAACTTAATAAATGTGCTTTCACTCCACAGACAGACATACGTATGTTAATTTACTTGAATGCATAGCTGTCTACAGTAGCCACTGCGGGTGCACGCTCAAAAATAAATTAACTAGAACGGGTCGAAATTGCCGGGATAAACGGCGTCGATTTTAAGTAGATTTATAGTTTAAGTGTTTTAGGCCATATTTGGATTTACAGTAAGTGCATTGACTTGACTTCAAATTTAAATATAATTTGATTGTGCGGTTCAAGGTTCACAAACCTTTGGTTAAATGTATGTCTACATTCAAAAGCAATTTTAATTTTAAAATTTAAAATATTACAACATTTAAAAGGGGTTACTAGGCTTGAACCGTTATACGCCTAAATATAATTTAATATCCGGTTAATCTAGAACTTATTCAATTAAATAACATTTAAAATATTGTTGACCTTATTTAATTTAATTAAATTTATAATTTTTTAGGTAACTTTCAACCTATAATTTTTATTTAAAAAGGAATTTTGTTCTTTTTTTTCAATAACCTGTCCCTACTCACGAAAGTCTTTTTTCTGAGTGTATCCAAAATGTAAAACTATAGCTAATAATCGTTTTATAATGGCATTTTCCATAAACTTGTTTTGCATAAACAAGTTCTTAATTGAAATTTAAGCTTTATTTGCAACATTTTTATGGCTTATAGCGGTGGCTTATAATGACAACAGCCTTTTCGATAGGTTATACAAAATTTTACTTAGCTCTTAAAAACGCTTAAACTTCGCCTCGTACCTTAAAAAGCCATTTGCTGCTGTTGTTACTTTTAAAGCCCTAGCTAAAAACCGAAGTTGGTAACCTGTCGAGTTCCCTTTTTTTCCCTCCAAGCCCCCAGAAATGCCCTATCCTGTGTATCTGGCGCTTCGGCCTCGCGTGCTTGGCGCGCATTTCGTGAGACTTAAGTGGGCCGCCCCAAAGTAGATACGTTACGTTACGTTACGTTACGATGCGATGCGATATATTTATTGGCAGCGCCAGTTTCGCGCTCGTTGTTTGCGTGGGCGTTTGTTGTTGTTTGCATTTTTGTTGCTGCTGCTGTTGTGGCTGTTTGATTTTGACAGCGCCTTTGCCCAAAATCGAATTTATTGTTTTAATGCCATTTCAGTCGCTGTCGCGCTGTTTCGAGCTCCGAAAAATTGGCAATTTGTTTAGAAATTAGCGCACTTCTTTAGCATGTAAAATGAAAATCAATTTCCCAGACCCCCAGCCTCAAGGTACTCTATATTTATACACTTGCAGAAAATAACCCTAGTTTTGTGTACGCAAATTGTTCACTTTAATAAACAATTTAGCTTAGATTGCAATATTTGTTCTTGATAACGAAATTCTTATATCAAATACTTTTTATACTATTGCAAAAGGTATTTGTTGTTACAAAATATGCAGTGCATAGAAGGAGATATCTTCAACCCTATGAAGTATATATAATCTGGATCAGAAACGATAAATAATATATAGTTGTTTGCGTCTGCGTCTTAGTTTTGAAGCTGGCATCAAGATATTCTGCATTTGAGAGAGTTTCTGCTTGCAATATATCTTTAAAATCGGTCAAGAAATCAATTTTATATGGGAAAGTTTTTTTTTTCTTTTTTAAGATATTCTTGACTAAAACCAATATCGAAGTAACCAAATTGGTTGAAATTGAGTTTTGTGTATGAAAAATCATATTTTAGCACGCACATCTTTAAATGTTTGCATGAGTATTTAATTTTCGAAAAACTAAAGTTAACTGTTCTTTCTTATTTTTTAAGTTTCATAAGTCTTTACAACAAAGTTCGTACTGGGCTCTCAAAATAATAAATATTGTACTTAAATATGCAAATTTACTGTTACAAATATAGAGTATTTAATTTAATGATAGCTCATTAAGAATGAAATTCACCTAAAATCGATAGAAAAAACCATTAAAAATTAATAATAAGTTTAGGTGTTTTCTTAAAGTATACTTATTTGTATTGTCCCTTTTTTTTGGTTTTGCAGCTGGAGCTGTGGCTGCCACACAATGAGCGCCGGCGGCAACACCAGCAGCAACACGACTAACATCAACACCACCACCACCACCACCAGCAGCACCACCAATGCCAGCAGCAGCAGCGGCTCCACGCACATCTTTCGCTCGCTGTCATCGGAGAGCCAGAAACGGGAATGGTCCAAGCGGCTTTCATTGCGTGGCATGCGTCACGGCGGTGCTGCCACGGCGGCTCTGGCTACCAGCAAGGAGGTAAGCACGAACTGGACAAAAGCCACAACAACAACACCACAATACAAAAAAAAAACTGCGCTAAATTGTTTCATCTGTGCAGGAGGGCGGAGCAGGCGCTGGCGCTGGAACCGGGAGCACGGGCAAGCACAGGAAGCTCTTCAGTCGCTCCGCCTCGCTGAAGCAGGCGGGGAGTGGCGGCGGCGTCGGTGGCGGCAGCAGCACGCAAGCCTCGATGGAATTGCATGTACCTGGGCACTCATCAGCAGCCGGGTCGCCATCGGGACTCGGGCAACCGCAGCCGCTAACGCAGCCATCAACGCCAAAGAAATCCAATTGGGAGGTGATCGAACATTTCAATACCAGCGCCAAGGGAGGCAAGGCGATGGTGAGCAGCAGCCTGATTGCGGTAAGCATCCAATTGGAGCTTGTGGGGAGGCTGCCTGGATTGGCATCAATTAATTTGCTCGGCTAATGGACAGGCGCCGTGCTGGCTGGGGCTCTGCGATTTAAATATTTAATTCGATTTGGCCATAAGCAGCGGGTAGCTAACGACTTGGAGGCCAAAATTAAAATACAATTTGCACGGCACA
>SCDS01000823.1:0-21598 GCA_004149465.1 Drosophila nigromelanica
TTATAAATCAAATATTAAGAAAACCGCTTATCGAAATAAATAGATTTTTATTTTATCTTACTCTTAAATAATGAATGCGCAATAATACATTTACATTTTTTATTTTCGTTAAAAACATTAAAGATACAGATGCACACTGTATATTATGTATATATGCTATATATTCTATTGCACTAAAAGAACCGTTTGCAAAGAATTTCATCGAGATCGGTAAAGAAACACAGAAGGTCTTAATGATAAAATTTTAAAATTTTTACAAAGCACTTAGCAGCAAGCACTGCAACTCTCTAGTTGAAGTATAATTTTTTAAGTTTATTTCGTATGATCGATAATCCGTTCCGTTTCTCTAACTATCCATATTTATCCATTTGACTCAGATTTATGAGTTTATCTTAGAAACTAAAAACTATCAGGAGTCACCAAATTTGGATTAATATGTTCACGTAAAATATACGTTTTTTGTATATTTATATAATACTACAGGCTTGAGTTTTGGTTTGTACGTATATTTCAATGTTGTTATGTTCTGAAAATTTCATTAAGATTATACCCTTAGTTTAGAAGTTATTCAAGCATTCATTTTTCAGGGTGGACGCGTAGTGCAGCCGCTGAGTAAAGTGCGCCGCTTGCGCCGTATGTAGTATGTGTATGTATAATTTCGTCGATGTACATACATGTTATTGAAAACATATACATGCAAGGGGCTTGAAATGTTTGTACAAACACTGTTGTGTTTTTAACTCAAGTTTAAATTTAAAAAAAGGCACTCCATATATAGTTTATATTATATAGCTTAATCTTATTAATAATGTGTGTTTTTAATTAAAATAGTTTTTAGTTTTCTGTAACTAAAACATGGCGTTTAAATTATTAATCTTGCATATTGTCCATACGATGCCCTGAATAACAATAAAATATATAATTTAGAAAAAAAGAAGGTATTTCATAATGCTTTCTGTATTTATTTCTTTTAAGGTCGTCGTTCTCTAGTCTATCAAGCACTAATCCCTTTGAAAGCGATATTGAGTCTGATATCAATGGGAGCGTCAGTGGAGGTTTTCGCACAAAATCTTATCGAAAAAAAAGGAAAGCTCCTTTAGCTCCAATTCAAACTATGGTATAACTTCAAAAGTTTTACATGTCGATATTTGTGCTATTAAACCCCTTTTTTTAATTTTTTCAGGTTAGAAAGCCTTCTACCGAAACAATTGAACAAAAGGACGCATCTCAAGGCTCATATATGGAAGCCAGGCCAGATATAGATATTAAGTCATTGACAAATGAAATTGAAAGATTTGTAAATCAGGATAATGAATCTTCAACTACCAAATTGTGCATGGAGTCCAATACGCAACCTTCTAATAAAGTAGCTATTTCTTTACTTGATGCCAATCAAAATAATATTACACATTTTTTTTAGGTCAGGGAGCTATCTACCGCTACTGTTCCAGAAAAACCAATTGAGGCATGCCACAGTGTAAATATGGAAAACAAGCAAGACAGAGACATTGAGTCATGTACAAAAAAAATTGAGAGTGATGAAAATCCTGAAAAAAAGACTTCAACTACTAAATTGCTAACAGTGGGGTCATGCATGCAGACTGATCCGCGACATACTAATGAAGTAAATATTTGCTTATTTAGAACTATAAAAATAATTATTATCGAAATTATTATATTATTTTTTGTAGGTCAGGAAGCTGTCTACTGATCAAGCAAATTCGACGGAGGCATACCAGAGTGTAAATATGGAAAACAATAAAGATATAGGCATTAAGTCACTTACAAATGAAATTGAAAGATTTGTTAATCATAGAAAAGAAATTTCAAATAATAAATCGCTGATATTGGAGTTTTCTACGGACTCCGATACCCGACGTACTGGCGCAATAGATATAAGTTTACAAAGTACTAACGTAAATACCAATCACAAACCTGATCAAAAGCATATTTCCGAGTCAAAATCCCAAAATTCTGAAAACATTAATGCACCAAATATAGTTAATTTTGCAACGTGTAAGCATGTTATTGAAAACCTTCAAGTTGATAAAGTAAACAGTAACTTCATGGAAAGTACAGAAGATAGTAATCGAAATGATTCTTTGGGATACAAATGTAATAATGAGTATAACTACAATGTTGAAAGCTCTGAATATTTAAACAAACCATTAACAATTTTTGAAAAAGCAGAGAAAAAAACTCCCCGTATACAAGAGAAAGCTGTAAAAATGAAATCAGTTAAAGATATAATTGATTCTATAAATCGTAGTCAGCAGCTCCTTAAAGAAAGCGCAGCTAAGGGTACTACAGTATATTCAACATCTTTGTATTTAAAAAACAATATATCGCCAATTGTTGATAATAACAAACATAATGAACGAGTTCAAAATGATATTTCAAATTGTAGTTCTATCCCGGAAAATTATGTATGTTTGCAACCAAATGACTTTCAAAAAAACAAAATAGATAAAATAGTCTTTCAATGTAGGGAATCCTCTCCAACAGCTTCAAACTTGGATTGGAATCCTTTGCCAAAACCAAAAAGAATTAATAGTGATTCAACAATTAAAGATATAAATAATGCAGATTGAGCTTTCAATGTCTAATTATATTTATCAAATCAAAATATTATACTATGATTTCAAATCTTTTTTTGTTTCTTAAATTATTTTTAAATTAAAATAAAAGAGTTTTATATCGTGGCATGTTGTAATTTTTGTTATTTGTTATTCTGTATTTAAAATTATATTAAATTGGTCTGTTAGTCGTGTATTCATCATTGCTAAAATATTTTAAAAATAAACACAACTCGGAATGCCCGACTAAAAGATAACTTGTTCTTAACTTCAAATAATATTAACAACAAAATTTGTTTCGGCAGCAATAGCCAATGTATTGCATAACAATATATACATGTATATTGTGGTGCAGTTGCTCTGCGGGTTTAGTGTCTCACCATTTAATTATATATTTGGAAGCTTGTTAAAGCTTTATAAAAATGTTAATGTATTATAGATTGTAAAATTATATATTGTAATATACAAATATTTATTTTGAAACCACTCCAAAAACAACCTGTGTGCGCCACTATTGTGGTGCACTTATGCATGCATAATTAACACACACAAGTATATAAGTTCGCACGCCGTCCAGAATGCACTGGCAACGACCTGCTTTTTTGAAGGCTGCCAGGCGCACCAAGTAACGATTTTGGCATTTGAACGTGTGGCTTTTGAAGATCTAATTAATTCTTAAAATATTTAACGCTTTTCTTCAGAGCCGGAATTATTTATCAGTACTTCAGAAAGTCATAACCAATTTTGAAAGCTTTACAATTCTTGAAAGCTAATGAATATGTCTATAAATTAGTCATAATGAAGGAAATTATGATTTTTGTGCGATTATTTTTGTTTTTGACTTTAAAATTTGGGAAAAAGTCGACTCTTAATATTTATATAGTTGCATTAATTAGGCATAGTTTAAGATATTGTTTATTAAAATCGACGGAAGGACGGCTGAGATATTACCATTTCAGCAACCGGCCCTTTATCGCATTTTTAAGCTTAGTCAAAGTTTAAGCAGGCCACTTACATGCGATCATGTCCGCGAATTTGGTTCAACGGAATGTTTGTCGTTATTAAGGGTGTTTGCAGGTAGATGGAAGTATTTTGTTGTCGACGAGCATGTTCTGAGAATGCTCGCATGTGAATGGCCTGCTTTACTCATCTACTATTGCTAGCTCAATAAACTGACCTAACTACAGGAATGTTGTCCTAATCTGAAGAAATGTATGTAATTTTGATCAAGCTTAAGTATTGTTGTATACCATCGGAATACGAGCTATCAAAAATGTATTATATATATATTATTTATAATGTGGAATCTTCATTGCCAATGTGAAGTCTAGCGAAAGTATTGATAAAAAAATTTTCGGAACTGAAACTGAACTCAAAATTGGAAAGAAGGAAGAAAAATAATATAAAATTACCAACAAGGACTAAGTTCCACATAACTAGTATGAAACCAATAAATCCTATCAAAAATACTAACAGTTTTGTTTCCTTTTAGGTATGCCTTTTCATTTTCAATACTTATGACATGGTAAAATACTGATTTTCATGGTTCTTGGACCTCATTGAACCTAATTCGACAAGTCAGTGCACACTTTTTGGGCAACAATAAAAGTGCGAATTATATTGTTACCGTCAAAAAATTGATACAAAATTATGAAAAAATTGCGGCAAACATATCACTGAAAACACATTGCCGCTAAAATCTATTATTTGAATTTCAAACGTAATTTATCAATTATGTATTCATTTCTATTTATTTCAAATATCTTATCTTAACATTATCGATGTTTTTAAACTTTTCATTTGTCAATGTGTTATCGCTACCAAAAATGAAAAAGGATCGATACGCAATACCAACGCCAGTCGGCCATTAACAGTGAGAGAGAAAACACGAAAGTTTTTTAAGCCGCTCTTTCAATTACTCGCTCTACTAACATATATTAACTTTTAGGAAATAAACATTTAATTACTAGAAATTGTGCGATTTTAATGTTAATTTAGCCGTTAAAGCGAAGCTGTAAAAAATTCTTGTCCGCCGACAATTGTCATTGGACTTAACAAATTCATCAGGAATGCCTAGTTGGGAGCCGAAAAACATTTCTACTGGGCTTGCAAAATCCAAGCAAGACCAATGGCAACACGTCGCAACACGTCGTACGCAGGTGTTTTATACCTAGGTGCGCATTAATCCAGAAAAGATCCCTGATTCGAACTGTCTTCCTAAATCAGTAATGATTTGCAATAGCACCCCAAATGATGAATCCAATTATTTAACAATGCCGTGGCCACAGTCTCTGCTGTTATGTCTGGGATCAGTTGGACCGTAGACTCTGCTGGAGATTTGTTGTGTCGTTGAATCTTGCATCGCTGGCATTGTGTGCACGTACGCACAAAATTTCCGATGTCCTTTGACATACTCAAATACTTAAATTAAATTTCTTGCATTTAAATACGTAACATTCCGCATTATCCACATTATGCTTTATCAAGGCCGACGCTGGGATTCACCAGACTCTGTGCGTCAAGATTGGTAGATATTCCAGAATCCATATATTCGAAAACGTTTGCATCAGCTGTTTTTATACCCTGAACCCATTGAAAATGGTTAAAAAGGGTATAATGGTTTTGTGCAAATGTATGTATTATCAGGACGACGAGCTGAGTTCATATAACCATGTCCGCCTGTCCGTCTGTCTGCGTGTCCGTCTGTCCGTCTGTATGATCGCAGCGATTTCGGAAACCACAAAAGCTAAAAAGCTGATATTGATCTCATTCAGTTTGTATATATCATACGCAGAACAAGTTTATCATTATTTTCGATAACTTTCTCCGTTTCCTTAATATCGATAAAAATCGATCACATCCTTTGTTTTTCTTACCATATCTCGGAAACTAAAAGATCTAGAGGCGTTATGTTTGTGTAAGCCAGACGCAGATTTTGATCCGGATTTTGGATACCTCCCCCCAACTACCCCCGATACCGATACAACCATAAAAATCGCAAATCAAATACTACAGACTTTTAAATTGACTTGTACATACATTTCAATGCTCTTAATAAATCCTAAAAATTTTATAACGATCATACACTTAGTTTAGAAGAAAACAAGGATTTAGTTTCCATATTGGGGGCAAGCGCAGCTACCGAGTAAAGTGAGTGCGGCGTGTGTTTGTGTGTGTGTGCATTTGTGTATGTATGTAAGATTGCATACGGGTTGAAATGTTTATTCACAGGGTTCAGGGTATCTCCTAGTCGGGCGGCCCCGACTATAGCCTTCTCACCTGTTAAATATGCCATTGTTTTCATAGGCCTACCGCTTTTAAATCGTTTGGAGTTTGTACAACATTTGGACATCAAATTATAAATGATTTGGAGCTAATCGGTTCGGCTTCAGAATGATCAAGTTGAGCATGAGTCAAAGGTCGTGAATTTATTAAGTTTTCTTCTTCTTACTTTGCTGCTTTTAACAAACCTTGCAGCGTCTCAACCGGTTTTACTTTTCTTTTCAATGTAAAGGTTAACCCTCAGTTTACAGTGCGCACCATGCACCACCACCAGCTGGATTTCTGGGTGTATTGAATACCAACTCGATGCCACGTCGACCGCTTTCGATAGCCATCGCACTCGCAGCCTCAGTACATTGTTTTTTGCTAGCAGCAAAAAGATTTGTACCTTGGTCACTTCTGATCCTTATTGGCACAAATCTCTGACAGCAAAAGTTCCTTAAATACATAATGGCTGCGGTCATTTGTAAATTTAAGATGTATAGCTCTAACGGTCATACAGGTGTCACCCTTCTTTTTCAGTGCGTCTTCCAATAGCGACAATATACGGCCCAAATTAATCTAGACCTGGAAATGCAAAGGCTCTTACAAATAGTAAGAGTCGATCGGCGATGGCGGTTGTCGAGCTGTTTTACGAATTTTTTGAATTTTTACTTGACTGTTTGATTTTACTTCATTTGCTAGACGACGAACAGACGGCATTCCAAACTTTTGTCTTAGATTACTTTACACTTAAGCTGTGCGATCAGTAATGTCAACTTGCACGCTCTTGTTAATATTAATCGCCTATTTACCATAGGACCCACGTAGTTTACATTGCAAATGCGTCCTGACATACGGACAATACCCTTACTATCGATTTCCAGATTTAAACCGATTACCTAATCTTGTTGTTGTCTCATTCAAAATAGTTTTTGCTGTCTATTATTATTATTATATATATAATTTTCGATTGGCAAACTATTGAGGTGTGGGTGGTAGCAAAATTTCAATTAGCGTCCAGTACATATCTCATGTCCATTTCCTTGGAAATAAAAACCACATTTTACTCCCTCCACGATAACGGAATGTACCTCTTCTAGTCTGCGTTACACCAAGGCCGGAAAAATCTTGTCGCCCTCGGGGCTTTAAAAAAGGGCGAATGATGTAATGACCCATCTGACCTTGTCAGTGTCAAAGATAACACCCAAAAGACTGCGACCACGCCTATCTGGTGGTTCAGTATCCCCATCATAAGAGGGATTGTCCCGGCCTATAACAAAACCAGGAAAACACGAATGTAGCTCGTTGCGGCGTAATTGGTAAACTTTCGAAACTACTAAGGATTTGTAAAGGTTAAAAGAATTGGAAAAAAGTTCCGCTTGGCCTGGGAGATTAAATGTGATATTTTGGTAATTTGCAAGAGTGGCCTTATCGGTGACCTCCCAAATTGTAATAATATCGGACAGAGAACTGCTAACCAGAGTGGGATCTAGAACATCTTCCTCGATTGCGTTAATAATATTCAAGAAGTCACTTACCGCTCTTGTTGAGATCACTATTACCCCAGATAGTGTGATGGGCATTGGCGTCAAAGCCAATGTTTAGCTGTTTGTTCATCCATCGGCAGAAATAGACGAGCTGCTGAGCCGTTGGCGGTTCGTCGTCGCTGTCGCCAGAGAAATATGCCGACGCCCCTACAATTTCCTTCGCTCCTTCGGCCATAGTTACCTCAATAGTTGACGAAACTAGGTCTCTAGAAATAAAATTTGTTAGAGGGGAGACACTTACTTTTTTATACAGAACGATAGGGTGGCCGACTCTCTTCTAGCGTGATGTCGGTTCGCCTAGAGCATCTTAAATTGGCTCACTGCTCCTTTGTAGAGCATTGGAAAAGGCAACCGCTTTTGCCTCGTCCGGAGTCGAACCCATAAGCACCTTTTAGTAGCTCAAACGCCTCGTACCTCATTGCGCCTTGCCTTTCTTGCATTTGAGGTTTGAGGTCGTGGAGCGCTCCCCTAGCGAGACCAGGGTCTCTAGTGGTTAAGGGGACCCCTTCCTGTCTCGATTACGACAGTGCCGCACCAGGAACCTGTTCGATCCATTTACAGGCCCAACAGCCAAGCTAGTGGCGGGAACCGAACCAAGTTTGCAGTTGGAGCAGCAGTAACTGGCACCATTACGGTCGCTTAAGGGTCTCTCATAGAGGAACCGGCGCAGAGTGGGGCATTCTCACTTTTTCGTTGCAAAAATCAAAACTTCTCAACCAAAGAAGTTATTGATAAAATTAAAAAGACAGATCGTTCCTCAGGATTGGAAACGAGTATAAGATATTTGAAATCCTATAAGTAGATGCTTGTCAGTGGGCCATTAAAATTTAAATTAATTTTCAAAGGAAAAGTACACGTTATAAATGCAATAACAAGAGAGAAGGCAGGAGAGAAGTCGGGGCCGCCCGACTAGGAGATACCCTGAACCCTGCGATCTGTATTCATAAACATTTCAACCCGTTTGCATTCATACATACA
Source organism: Drosophila nigromelanica (assembly GCA_004149465.1). NCBI lineage: Eukaryota > Metazoa > Arthropoda > Insecta > Diptera > Drosophilidae > Drosophila > Drosophila nigromelanica. The sequence continues at coordinate 8,366 of SCDS01000823.1, forward strand.
TACACAAATTCCACACACACACTCAAATGCACGCCGCACTCAATTTACTCGGCAGCTGCGTTTGCCTGCTCCATAGAAACTTAATCCTTGTTTTCTTCTAAACTAAATGTATGATCGTTATGAAATTGTCGGCCCTTATTAAGAGCATTGAAATGTATGTACAAACCAATTTGCAAGTATGTAGAATTTGCTTTGTGGTTTTTATGGTTATATCGATATTGTATTCGATTGGGGGTACCCAAAATCCAGATCTTCATCTGGATTACACAAACATAACGCACTAAAGTTGTTTCTATAACGGGCAGATGGACATGGCTATATAAGCTCGACTCGTCGTCCTGATCAAGAATATGCACACTTTATGTGGTCGGAGATGCTTCCATCTGCCTCTTACATACAAGTGCACAAAACCATTATATTTTTTACCATTTTTAATGTAAAATTAAGAATGTACTATTTAAAGGCTTTTATTAATGTTTTTTGAACGTATATATAAATAATTTATGCTGACTATTAATGAAATAGAAGGCATTCTTGAGGACCACCAATATCACCAGGTAACAGCCAAGTTGTATTCTTTACCAACCCAAATTTTTCTGATACATCTATGATAAAAACCACTTTAAAAATGTTTCTATAGTAGAACTTTTTTAAACAAATTTAAAATCTTATATTTTTGTTAGATTTTTTTCAGAGGTCAACGTGCATTTTTGATCACTATACACTATAATCAATCAAATGCACTTTCTAATTTAAAACATAGCCCGGCCAAGAAACTACTTTAAAAAGTCATTGGTTAAACAGGCCATCTACATGCGATGTTTGCGATGATGCTCACATGACCTGCTTAACCCATGACTTTGTAAAGTAGTTTCTTGGCCGGGCTATGTTATCTCAGCAAGCGTACATATGTCTTGTAAAATCTGGACCTGGTTAGAATGCGATATTTTACCCCGGCCAAGAAACTACTTTACAAATTGATTGGTTAAGCAGACCATCTACATGAGATGTTTGCGATGATGCTCACATGACCTGCCTAACCCATGACTTTGACATTCCACATACTTCATATATAATATCTGACCAACGAGAACGAGGCCTGTAGAAGCCCTTTATTGTGGCGACCCGAATGACCAGTTCCCCTTCCGATATTGCGATTAGAAGGATAGCAATTTGCGGAAGATATCGCCATGCTCAGCGGAGCCACAGGAGGCGGCGCACCAACGGTCGGGTTTATCTATTCTCTCGATTCCCTACCCGGCTTCGAATATCGGACGACTTCTTTGCCTCTAGCTCGACGGTCGTTAAAAATTATGGTACCGCAAGAATCTCGGACACTTGGACACGCCGCGACGTGACTCACGGTAGTGGCGTTGTTCGTTGACCTCTGGGCATGGCTCGGTATCTCTGTCAACTTCGTCGTCGTCCTCTTTCATATCCTCGGCCGTGTATTTCGGCCAGCGTTCTCTCTGGAAGAGAACGTCTGCCGCTTGCCCGTGAAGGTATTCGTAGCATTGGGCCCCGGCGGGCCCACTTCCGTTTCTTCCGCTTGGCCTCAGGCGAGCTCTTTCCCTTATCTCCTCGTCACTGATAATCATGACGATTTCATCAGCATCTACGAAATGTTTAAATCTATACTTATCGATAACTTAATTTACAGTACAGTGTAACTGCTCCGTCGGGGCCCTCTTTCTTCGTCTCCTTCATGGTCGTCGTCTGCATCGGCGCGTCTTTCGATTACCATCCTGGAAAATCTGCACGATATTGGGTGAGACGAACTGAGTCACCCGGTAGGGGCCATCGTATTTCGCAATCAACTTCACCGCAAACCTATCAACGGCCTTCGATAGTTGGTGCTGCCGTAGGAGTACTAAGGAATCAAAGGTCGGACGCCACTCTCTTCGCGGCAGATTATAATGGCTTTGATCAGCAGACACTCGCTGTATATTATATTACTGTGTACGATCTTTAAGCTGGTTCGCTTTCTCCTTGGGGTCTGTTAAATGTTTACCGGATCAGCCGTGATCTAATCGTATAGAGCGGCAGGCATGCGTGGCTCTCTCTCGAGCACTTTGTTTGCCCTGGCTGCGCCACCATCGTTTTTGCCATCCGGTTCGTATGTTATGTTCTCTTGGAGACAGTACACACCTCTTGGAGACAGTACACACCTCTGCACCCAAAAAATTAGAAAATTCGACTAGTGAATTGCACTCCGTTGTTGCACACGAATTTGCGAGGAACCCCAAATTTGCTCAATATTCGCTGTCGAGGTTGGTCTGCTTAAGGGGATAAATTCCACCCACTTTATAAACGCAATATAGTTTAGCTATCCTTCAATGAATAAAATAGTTGGTTTGTATAGAGCGTCTACACCGCTCGACTCTTCGATTTATTCTAATTATTTTTTTTATGCATTAACTGTACTTAAGCTAAATACGTACGTACGTATAGATACTAAATATGTATGTTTATGCTGAAGGCATATTTGCCTATATTTGTTTATGTATAATATTGTAACAAAGTGTCACAAAGTATTATTTATTTGCATACACTACAATGTGTTGAGCATGCATATACTACAGCATCGTGGAACACTAGGAGTACAGTAATCCCATGTTTAGAGCCGGCAGACCCACAAAGTCCGCGCAGCGCACCGCCAGGTGTTAGCATCAGTCCAGCCAGTTTAAATTGCTCCGCTTTAAATGTTTCGCACGTCATACATCACTTGAGTGATGATCAGCAGTGGGTGAGTCGGGGCACTTCTGCAAGACCGTCTCTCGACGGTAACGAGGGTCACATCATTTCCACGGGATATAATCTTCGCCGTTAACTTTGTGCCCTAGCAAGCCAGCTATCACTTGCAAGGAGGCTGCTTCTCCACCGCTTGCTGAAACATTTAAAACCGTTATCTGAACAGTACGTCAGCTACAACGTTAATCTTTCGGTGACTATACTGGACGTCAAATTCAAATTGTTGTAGTTCGAGGACCCAACGTGCAATCCGACCCAAGGGACCTTCTATCGAACTTAACCACTTAAGGGCCATGTAACCGGCAAGTACGTATAACCTTTCTATGTAAAATCTATACTTGCATATAAGCCAGGTTATTGCCTTTTTCTCGGGGGCGGAATAGTTGATCTCGGCTTTCAGTAAATTCCGACTCGCAACAACTACAGCAACTGTTAAAGCCTTCGTCACCAAAAACGCGTTAACGACTGCGCTCTCAAGTTCTGCTGCGTAAGCTCCAAACACATCACAACCTCAATTGCAACCTTCAGTGCCAATACCAGCAATTACAACAAACTGCAAATAAAAAACGAGATCGGCTTGAACTACAGGCAAAATCTTTAATGAGAAATGATGTGCACGCCCTCCATTAGCTACAGTTTCTATTGCACCGAAGGATCACCATGGAAAAGCCGCATAAGCGTAAAAATTCAGTGCAGTGCACTAATTCCCACTATAAATTACTGAGGCCGCTGAGGCCGGTCTGCGGTCTCACGATATTGCAAACTTCCCGAAGGTAGATCGGTGCAACATGCAGCAACTGTAGTAAAAAAAACACCCTGTAAACTTGCGAGGCTGTGTCGTTTACAATGATCTGAATTCCGCAAGCGACTCCTTATGCTTTGCGATCTGTAGAGCCCGTAAGCACCATTCCTTCCGTCTCCTTTCGCAAGCGCTTAAAGATCGGAAATGAGAGCTCCCGTTATAATAGAAAGAATTATATATATGCCACCACGAGTAGCAACATCCAACTGGTATTGAAGGGGAAACAAATGTTCAAGGTCACTACATCGAGCAATTATCCCTCACTAACACAAAGTATCCACTATGGAGAGCACATCGAAATCGAAGTGGTTCAATTGAAACAGTTATGCCGCTACAAAGTCCCACTGGTGTCTGTCTTTACACCCTGACTACTCACAACGTGCCCCAAGTAGACTAAGTAGATCTCTTTGGAAAATCGAGCACTTTCGGTTTATTTTTTGGTTCGCCGCTTTGAGCTAGTGAAAGACTTCTTTTTGACAATGTGTTTCACTTTAGTGGCCCCTATCACGATTATATCATCCACATATACGAATGCTGGCCCTGATCGAATTGTGGACAGCATTCGTTGCTGTATCCCCCTTTTCGCCCCAGACTGTCTTCAGAATATTGCACGGGGATTGGAACAGTCTCGTGAGAAGTGAGTCTCTTGTTAATAATTTTGGCAAGCTCGGCGCGGGTTAAATTGGGATACACCCTCTTGCCGTATCATACGGTTCCTTACGGTATTAGGCGGGACCTGGCTCGTTGGTGATGGAATGGGGATTGTATCTCCGTTCACGGTTACCGGCGTGGGACGGTTGTCTGCTCGGAATATAATACGTGTTACTGTCGAATCCTCTTCTTTATTAGTTCCTCCTACGTCATGGAATGTCTGCAACGGTTAATTGTAGGTGGGTCACGCGCTCCGCGAGTACAAGGAGACTTTGGCGTCTCGCCCTCGTATTCCAGTCATCTGTGTTCATGTCTATGAATATACAGTCTACTCCGAATCGGCGCTCTCATATAACCTGTTCAATTCCCTTCTCGAATCATAAGCTGTGTGGTACCTTAATGGCCTCAAATATATTTGAAAGTCCTTAAATTCTTCTCCTTCTCGTTGACGCGTATTCCGGATCTCGTCCTCCAATCGCTCGAAATAACGAGACTAAAAAATAATTTAAGAAATCCTGTTTTAAATTCCGCCCAGCTTAACTCCCGCAAGTGGCTCGGAGTACCAGTAACAGTAACTCCCGCCGAAATTACTACTAGTACTACTACTACTACAAAGATGATCATTATTATAGTAAACAAAAACAAAGAGCCGCAACCACTTTTCAAAGTTGAGCTTGAACCAGAGGCAAATCTTTAATGAGATATGATTTCACCCCATCCATAAGTTATAGTTTCATTTGTACTGAAGGATCAACATGGAAGAGCCACATAAGCGTAAAAAAACTACGCGAAGGTAGATCGGTGCAAAATGCAGCAACTGTAGTAAAAAACACACTGCAAACTGGCGAGGCTGTGCCGTTTAAAATAAGCTGAATCACGCAATCTACTCCTTATACTTTGCCATCTGTAGCTCCCGTAAGCACCATTCGTGCCGTTTCCTTCGCAAACGCTTTGATATTAGGAGTGAAAGCGCTCGTTATATTGGAAAGAATCTCACAACCCGCGCAAGCAGCGGCCAAAATATACTCCATTAATGCCCATAGAATTCCAGCCAAGTGAAATTGTTAATATCTTTGAAGAGCAATTATAGCCCGGAAAATCATCGAATCATATCATATCATCGAATTGCCAAAGTGTACGGCTATATATATGCCGGCTTTTCAATGTACTTCCCAAAAAATGCAAGATATCGATTAAGTAATGATAGCCAGGAAAATATAAAACGTAACCATCATCACACAGACAATTTAGTTTACTACCCTGTTTTTGAAAGCTTTTTAAAGAACTGCTCCTACTGCGTATTAGCCCATACATCAAAATACACAAATCAATACCAGTGCACCAATTTGGATTTCAAGAAAAACACGAAACGATTGAGCAAGTCAAGCGTATCACATCAGAAATTTGCACTGCATTCGATCAACGGGAATACTGTACTGCAATATTTATCTATGTCGCGCAAGCAATCGATCGAGTCACGGGCCTTCATACAAAATAACAAAGCTACGACCTAAAAATATGCTGCTAGAATTGTATCTGTACAAAAGTCTTTGCTGTGAAATGTAATGCAAGCATATCGCACAATCATAAAATCGAAGCTGGAGTACCTCAAAGCAGCGTTCTCGGTCCGATCCTATACGTCCTGTACACGGCGGACATACCTACAGATTATCAGCTAGCCATATCCACGTTTGCTGATAACACAACAGATGCAATAATGTCAACTATACAACTAGCCTGCCACCTAGTAGCTGTGGAGAAATAGCTCGCAGATTGGCGCATACAAATAACCGAACGCAAATGCAAGCAAGTGACATTTACTCTCAACAAAAAAGCTGCTCCATCCTTGGTCCTGAACAAAGTACGCACCTCGCAGGCCGACGTAGTGACATACCTTGGTGTCCATCTGGACAGGCGGCTCATCTGGCGCAAGCACAAAGAAGCCACAAAAACGCATCTCAAATTTAAGCGAAACTACCTCCACTGGCTAATAAACTCTCGCTTTCCCCTTAGCTTGGACTTCAAAGACATCCTTTATGACTGCATGCTGCAACCTATCTGGATTTATGGCTCCGAGCTATGGGGCAACGCAAACAAGAGTAATATCGATATTATTTAGCGAGCACAGACCAAGAGCGAGCAGCCACAGACGACTACAGCGCAACGACCACCCAGCCCAGCGATAGTTTCTCTCATTTAGAATAGTTGAACATAAACAAAATTTTTGAATTGTAAAATAAACTAAAATAAGATTTGCTTTATTTTATTTTAGTCCCTTAAGAAAAAATGAAGATTCAATTTAAATCAAAATTTAAATCAAAAGATTTAAATCAAAATCCTGTAAATTCGAAAACCCATGTAATTCGAAAAAATAGCTGTTCCCGTGCAATTTTGAAATTTCGGAAATGCTTGGCTAAAAAAGTGTATGATTCCGGAAAACTCTATATGTTATTTTTGTGCAAGGACCAAAGCATAAAGGAAATAGGAAGGAAGATGCGTTGCTGCGTCAAAGTTAGTTCGATTCACAATGTGCAAGTGAAAACATATGCGGAGGGAAATGCTATGAAGCCAAATAAAACAACTAAACTATGTAAGTACAATCAAAACATTTAAGTACATCATATACTATAAAGAATGTATTGTAAAATATGTAGATAATTTTTTTTAAGGACAATAGCCCATTATGTATGCTTGAATAATCATGAACGTATATGTATACAATTTTATTTTTATAATATTTATAATTAAACATATTTTTATACTCGATCACAACTAAAAGCTTGTATATTGAGTTTGTGCAACGTCCGTCACGCTGTCCGTCTATCCGTCTGTCTGTCCGGATGAACGCAACTTATTCAGCGCTATTGAAGATAGACACTTGAAACTTTGGATTTATACTTGTAGTTATCCTCTTCAAAGTGTTAAGATTTGTGCCACACCCACTGGGAGGCTGGCAGTTCGATAACATGTCGATACACCTCAAATCGCAACACAGAAACAAGTAAGAACGTTGCAGTCGGGAGTTACCTACTGCGTTATAATCGTTCACGGTCCTAACTAATTTAGATATTTTGGAAAATTTTATATTTAAAAATTTTAAATTAGTCGATATTTAAAGAAGAGGTCCGGTAATATTCTCGAAAAATTTGGCGTATCTAGCTGTACAACTGTGGGAGATATAGGCTTTCACGATTCATGGGGGGCAGGGGCGTTATAGTGGGCGTGGCCGGGATATCAAGGTCGCAATCTTAAGGGGAGGTCACCAGTTATCTACGTACCAAATTTGTATCTTTAAAATTGTGGAAATATGCAGCACTTATCGATTCGAGTTTTCACGTATGGCGAGAGCGCTGGGGGAGTTACAGTGGTCGGGATAACAAGACCGCAATCTTTTGGGGAGGTCGGCCGGCCGATTTGCCACGTCCCCAATGGGCGCTGCCTTAACACTATTTACACACGAGTATATATCCAATAGTGGCGAAAAAATTGCATTCATAAGGACAGGCGGACGGAGAGCAAGACAGACATTGCACAAAACCAATATACTCTTTTCACTTTTTTCCACTCCCCCTTTCACAAATTTTCCCCTCCCTCCGCGTCCCGCCCCAATAAACAGCGAAAATCTATCTCACACAGTTTTAAAGCTAGGGTCACCAAATTTGGAAGGTAAATAACCGATCACCTCCTTTAAATGTCCAAAACCCGAAAATCCATATTTCGTACAATTTTAGAGCTAGTCATCAAATTTGGTATTACTTACCCCCCCCAACGTTCCCGTATCCTTAAAAATACGCCTATATCTCACACAGTTTTTAAGCTAGAGTTACCAAATTTGGATTGTAGATAACCACATCCTTTAGAATGTCTAAAATTTAGACTCAAGTTTAGATAAAAACAGACTGTACGACAAACAGATAAACATGGCATTATTGACTCACCTTTTGATATCAAAACATTTAATTTTGTTATTAATAGAATTCTTACTATTGAGAAACTATATATATTTTTTTTTGGGAATGATTTTTAATTTTTATTAGGTTTTGCTTTTGGATCTTCAAAAATAATTTATACATTTTAAGTGAAATTAAGTCTTTATTATATGCCATAAAATTTAAAAGTTAATTTAAGTATATACCTCTAAAAATTCAATATAAGTACATATGTTGAAATAAACTAAGCTGTCCATGAAAATATAAAAATGTATATTCTTGACTGAAAGTATGTATGCTCCCTGATTATAACAGTGGAAGTAACAAAACTATTAAAGAACTTAATAATTTGTATGTGGTTAAAAATGAGTTGACCCCAGCAAAATTCAAAACACGAAAATAATTTTACAATTTTGGAATATTTCTTGGATAAGAATAGATGTCAGCACTTTATTAATACTTTAATCTTTCAAGCGATTAAACTTTTTCTGCAATTAAATAATGCTCACACATTGGCATTGCTAGGTATTAATCAATTCGCGTTATGTTGATACAGTGCATTCTTTGAGATTCCTTCAAATCAGTTCTGTTAGCAAAAAAATCTTTTTTTTTTTTTGCTTTTGAAATTATTGCACCTTTATGTGTTAAAAGACTTCTATCCATTTATTCTAAGGTCTGTGGAATTACGCCCTATTGAGTACATATGTACATGCACGTCATATGAATACTTAATATGACCAAGATTCACTGACATCTCAATTGAGGAATACATATTTATTTTTACACATAGAATGCATTAAAATTTTTTTTTACGATATATGTATATACATTGTTTTTATATTTAACTAAATTAGAAATCTGAACACGGTGTCTCGATAAAAAAAATGAAATGCTAAACTATGAACGTATTTAAAATGGATGCTATAGCTAATATTATGGTACAGTTTTTATGATTTTGAATATACCACGAGGTTTCTGTCGTTTTAATTTTTAATTAATTTGTATTAATGCGCCTATCAACGTCGATTGAAGAAAATGTACATTTCTTCCATGATTTAGCAAATTATTTGTGATTATATTAAATATTTTGTTAATTATATCAACTTAATGTACAATACAAATAGGAAAACGAATATCATGTATAGTTAAAATTATATACTTTTACATTATTCCTTGACGACAAAATCTAACATTGATTTATAAACTATTACGAACTAATACTATTTACCTTAACTTCCCCCATCACATGCAGCAGAGATGCAAAATGATAAATTATATAATCCCGATTTAAAAATATTATCTTCGATTTTTATACAATAAATAAGTTTTCATAGATTGTGGAAGCTGAAGCTGTTGTATACGCTCTTCCAAATTTACCCGACCAATCTTTTGTCGAATTGATCTTCGGCAAAGATCCATTAATGGCAAGGGTTCAGCTATAAAAAAAAAGATTTATATTAGCTATGAATATAAATGTTTAAATATAATATAAATTATTTTTAGTATATTTTATAACATATACAGCTGTGTTCATTGAAATTAGCTGTGCAGCAGAAGGACAAATACATAACGCCTTTTTTTTTTGCATATTCCTTTTTGTTAGATGATCGCTTGCACATTGTTTTTGTAAAATGAAATATAGAGATAAGAAAAAAGCAAAAGCCCCAATTGATATTGATTGCAATGATTTTGAGCTTCCTTGATATTTTATTTTATTTTTGCGCATTTTCACAAATTTTTAGCTGTTCACTAAAAATCAGTTTTTGGTCTTCTTCGACCAAAATTCCAGAAAAAATTTGTAAATTTGTGAATAGTGAGTTTGATTAAGTTGATTATTATAATTTAAATGACAATACACTATAACAATGGAAATGGGTAGAGGAATTCACTGCTTCAAGGAAAAAAGGCAATTGATCGTTGAGCTTAGAAAGGAGGGGGAAACATATAAAGAAATACAAAGTCTGTTAAAATGTTTTGCCAAGACGGTATGCAATGTCATAAATTATGAACAGAAGCCCGAAAAAACGTGGTGCCACACGCAAAACTACAAATTTAATCCTTTAATCCTGTAGGGATATAAAAACGACGATATTGAATAAAAATTTGAATGCGCGAAGCCCATTTTTACTAAAAGATATATCAAAGCACGGTTGGAGTTTGCCAAACGCCATTTGAAGTGGCCAATAGTAAAATGGCGTAATATCATTTAGACAGATGAGTCCGTCTTGTTTGGTAAAGTAGGTTCTAGACAGTATGTCCGTCGACCGCCAAGCACGGAGTATCTTCCAAATTATATTGTCAAGACAGCTAAGCATGGTGGCCTCAAAATACATATGATCGAGGGGATCATGGACCAAAATGTGTACATTAAGGAACATTATGCTGTCATATGCCAGTTGAATTATGCGCTTAAAATGGACATTCCAACAGGACAACGATCCAAAGCACACAAGAAAATTGGTTAAAAATTGGCTTAACCAAGAAAGGATCGATTTAATGCCATGACCAGCTCAGTCCCCAGATCTTAACCCTATAGAAAACTTATGGGGAAACATCAAACGATAGGTCTCAAAGCAATCCCCATCTTCTAAGCATAAGCTTTGGCAGGTGGTTCAAGAGCCATGGGCGCAGATTCCCCTTAAGCGTTATCAGGTCTTGGTCGACTCCATACCATGGCTAGGCTGTAATAGCCAATAAAGGATAAATAACAAAGTATTAGGGCATAAACCAAATATTATTTGTTAGTAACGAGTTTATTAATGAGTTAAGTTTAGTACTCTCATTTTTACGCAGTGAACCCATTGAAAATGGGTGAAGTATATACAGTGACGCACTAAAGTGATGGCACAGTTGCAAATTTCAACTTCAAATGCTATTTCCAGGCTCATGTCGCATTTTAATGATTCAATTTTTTTGTATATATTTTAAGTAAACATTTGTTTATCGAAAGGAACTTTCTTTTTGGTATTTTCTATAACGTACTTAAAACAATAGATCGCAGGGTTGAGCGTATCTTCTAGTCGGGCGACCCTTCTCACTTGTTTTTGTTAACACTGCTATTTTACTGAACATCACTATTTATCGTTTTTATAATGTTATTCATTCATATTTATAAATTTATATTTATAAAACACTGAATAAATAAAAACAAAAAAATATTATTAAGGCAAGTAAAAATAACTATATTTAAGACTTCTAAAATATGTTTTTTCCATAATGGTGTTTATAATACGATTTATCAATCTTTAAAGTGCAGGTCATCTGCATTGCTATTTCAATGAACACAGCTGTACTTAAATATAGTATATTTTTTAACATAAAATAGTATATTTGGAGATTATGTCGTGTATTTTTAGCTAAATTCATACCGAAATTTGTGGCGAGTGTGCTTAAGGCTTTTACTGTATGAAAAATGTAAAAGTTTTCTAGTGTGTTTGGGCACACGCTATCTCATAATTATCCCGACTAAAGCACCTTTCTTAATCTTTATTTTCTGATTCCTCTTATTTGTGCAAAACGCATAGTAAATATCTTATAGAAAGGTAGTCAACACTAATATTTAAATTAATCCTTTAAAATATGTAATATTTAAAGCTTGCCGAAGCAAATATATAACAGACTTAGAATAGAACTCCGACGAATATAAATGCTTATTGTAAATCACCATTAATGGTTTTTGGTAACTATAAAATGCTCAAATAAAACCAAGCACATGCATAAACTGAGGTATTTTATAACTAAACCAAATGAAAAATTAAGTTAATAAAATATAAATAAATAAATAAAATATAAAACAAAAACGTTTCAGTTGAGTGTAATTGAATTTTGAAACAATCCCATGCAAAAAAAAGTTGTTTTTGTAAAATGTACTCCTGATACTTCTAAATAGCATTGGTTTAATTTTGGTTAATTATCATTCATATATTTAGCAGTGATAGTAAATTAAAATGTATAAATGCAATAGGCAAATTATACTTACGATCTAATCCACCTATATAACGCATTGTTATCTCACAGTGTCCCCATACGGCAGAAACTACTGGATATAGTTTTTTTCCTTTGAGGCCTTTAAATGCAATGCCAAGGTATTGCTGATCAACAATAAAGCTTAAGGTTCCCTCGTCCATATCTAAAGCAACTAAAAACTTGTCTGGAACCAAAAAAGCTTCATCATTTTTTAAAATTGCCGGATATGTGACACCGGCAGAATTCTTTGAGTCGTGATACAATTTGTTTCTGCCCAAGTCCCAACCCCAGCTCTGCTCAGTAGATCCTACTAAGCTTTGGTATCCTACAGAGTGCAACGGTGCATCACCTGATGCTACACCCACTACTGCATGAGTACCTCTTTGCCTTGTTGGCCAATAAATTTCCCATATATGTAATCCTTTTGTAAGACCAACTTTTCCGCGAATGCAATCAGTACTTTGTGCGACAGGATGTCTGTGAAATGTCAGTTTATCATCTTCTTTTACAAATATGTTTAACGATCTATCTTCAGAGTTCCACGAATGTTTCAGTTGAACTTCCCGGTTTGCTGGTGGCATATCAAGCAAAATATCAATTCGAGCAGGTTTAAGAAAATCGGCTTGTAGTTCTCTTGGTATAATTGGTTTGAACGTTGCCTGAGAATCATTACGGTTAACTGTTTTAACACCGCCACTAATTTTTTGACCCATGTTCATGCCACGGCAGCTTCGAGATCTTCTCTGATCAATAGCAACTTTATAAGATAATCGAAGGCGTTCAAAATCTCTAGGTTCCAAACGAGATAACACAACTCGCGGTGATAGTGTAGATGATGTTGAAAAACTTTGAGGACGTCGCCTATCACTTGACCTAACTGAAGGTGTCCGACCACCCTTATACCTGAAAAGATTCAAAAATTCATAGTTTACCATTTATACATAATTAAATTTAAAATATATGTTTATTCACGAACGTGCATACATGGTTACACATGTAAATAATTTAAAAACAAATAACAGAATATGAATATGCACAAACCTATAACATATATATATATATATATATATATATATAAATAATATAATAATAAAATATAAATATATAAATATATATATATATATATTACATGCA
>SCDS01000824.1:5286-26879 GCA_004149465.1 Drosophila nigromelanica
TATATATATATATATATATATATATATATATATATATATATATATATATATATATATATACATATATATATATATATATATATATATATATATACAAATATTTGGGAGGTAAATACTTAAGAGCTGATATTAACACAAAATTGGATACATAAATAAAAATAATAAATAAACAGGGCATCTGTTAGTCTAATGTTTGTTGATGGCGTTTGCTCTCTAACTGCCCAATAGAATTTTTAATGGTAATACGTAATTGAATAGGTGTCGCTTTTTTGTTTTGGCCACGGTAACGTTGTTCCTTCGCGCCTTGGCTGAATAGCCATGAAAACCAACCGAGCATAATTTATGAGGTAGAGGTAGAAGGAGAAGAGGTACGGGAGAGACTGTTGCCCCAAATATGCACATACATATTTCTACACACCTCCGTGTTTAATTGCTTGTTCAATCAATAAGAACAAAATTGCCAGCCTTGATATATATACATATATATATATATATATAGTCATTTATGTTTGACAAGCGACAATTGATGGTTCTGGCAATAAATCCAACAAACTATAAACGATTATTGGCTGTCAATAAATATTTAAGTTAGTCAACTAATTATCGGTTAAACCCTGCTCGCTCATATAATAAAATAAATAAATAAATAAACAAGTCGGGTGTAACCGACAGCGTAATACTCGTTTTCAGATTGATCAGCTGGAGGAGGTCAATAGAAAACTGTCTGCCAAATTTGGTGACTGCAGTGACAAAGTGATCAGTAATCTGTCTGCCAAATTTGCTGCCCTCCCCCTTAAATTGAAGAGGGTGTACAAATGTTTTCAATTTGCCACACCCCCAAAGAGCGTAGGCAAAAAATTGTCGCACTATATTATTTATACACGAGTATATATATTCAAAATTTAAAGTTTCTAGCTTCAAATAAAGTTAATTTTTTAAAATCTATATTTTATCGAAAAGTAAAATATTATATCTACGGATCATATAATATTTTTGATGCACAACGGGAAGTTGGCTAGGAATCCTGGGTTAGTGTATAGGGTATAATTTATAACTATATCCTGTAATTTATACACGAATAATAAAAATGTAGTAGCTTAATGTTTTCGACATTTTGTTCATTATTATATATTTACTTAACAGGACTGCATGTTTGCTGTAGGGTATTTCCTTGTCGAGCTCAATCGACCTGGGCACACTATTTAGACTTTAGTTCCTTGCTTCCATTGTGAACAGCAAAACTAACTAGAGTTTCATACACCAATCGCAGCTAGCGAAGACAGCAACCGGCGAGCTTTTACAAAAAGCTCAGCTGGCTGTGCCACAAAGCTGTACGAGCTTTGCAAGGGTGGAAAAGCTCAGGCGACGAACGCTCAGGGCACCGTGTTCAATTAGCCCTTAAGCCTTTAATGAACTGGCTGAGATTTATGTGACGCCTCTTGGTCCGGGCACTCTCTGTGGGCGGATGTTGGTGCGGGGAAGGGAGCTAGGGGTTGGGAACCCTTATAAATCGTTTATTGAAAATTGACACAAATCGTAATGAACGGCATTGCTTTGAGTCGAGTAACGAGTCGACTTGTTGATGCGGCACATTTCCTAATATTTATGGTAAATGTTTATCGTATGTGGTATATATGTGTGTAGTATATGTTTGTATATACATATATATCGAATAGCTTGTTTGTTTTGCGTTGGAATTGCGCTGACTCAAGTCCGAGCAACTGGCTTGAGGGGACGTCGATAGAAACGCTTTAAATTCAGTTTAACGTCAACAAGCAGCGACAACTGACTGTGGCCACAACCTCCCCTCCGTCCGTCCCCCGCCCCCCCGCTGCCCACAACAAACTGGCCAACACATGGCATCGCCTCGAACCCGCCGCCTATGTGGAGGTGAGCAGCGGTCAAAAGCCGTTGCAGCAGCTCATAGAACAGGAGCAACAATCAGCTGGCCAGGAGGTCTCAAAGATCATCAGGCAGGCGGCGTTGGAGCATGAGACCAGGAAGCAGCAATGGTTTCTGGATTCCCAGCATAAAGTTGATCACAGCACAGTCAAAACAGAAGCAACCATGGCCAATAAAGTTTCCACATACAGCTAAGCCTCAAATGATTTTATCTGAAAACCAAGCAAAGCTCTCAAAAACAAAATAGGACGTGTTTATAGTTCGGTTTGCCATTCATTTTGGTTTCGGATTCGAACATTTTGATATCCTTGCGGATAATTTAATGAATTAGTTTATTTTATATGTATTTTGTATATGTATTTTGTTTTCTGTATTTATGCTAACTCTACTATTTTTTTTAATACACTGTTTTTTTGTTGCAGGTAGTGTATATACGCACTACAGCATATAGCTCCGACGTTGGTAGCTAGGAATTTTTGTAAAAAATAATATTTGATTCTCAGGGATATCGTAAGCCAAACCCGAAAATTGAAAATTGATTTTATGGTTTCAACTTATCGACTTATAGGAAAATCGGTCGAAAATTACTTTTTGTGTAAACAAATTTTTGTGTTCCAGCATATCAGAATCAAACCTAAATATTTAAATAAGAAGCTTTCAAAATATCACCAGCATTTTTTATATCTATCTATTATGCATATAGCTTCCATAAGAACAATCGGTTAAAAATAATTTTTATATAAAAAAAATCTTTTTATTTTTAAAGGCATAACCAATCTTAGAAATTGCGCCCCACAGGAAGAATTTCAATAGATTTGAGTTATTTTAAAATTGTTCATATGTGTGCAAGCGTGTTTAGTCTTTGGCACTTAAAAGCCAGTTTTTCCTCTGTAAAATTTTAATTAGAATATAGACAGATAAAAGGGTATCCTGCACCGTGTTTGCTGCCTCAAGAAATAAAAAAAGAAGAACAATCGGTTACAAATATTTTTTATATAAAAAACGTTATTATTTTTAAAGACATAACCAGTCTTAGAAATTGCGTAATTGAGAAATATATAAATACCATATAATATTTTAGATATTTTAAAATGTTTCACATGTCTGCAAGTGTGTTTAATCTTTGGCACTTGAAAGCTTGTTTTTGATACAATCAATTTTAAGAAAGAAAAAAATGAGTTCCGGGTCTTGATTAAATTAGAGTATGCCTTGATATCTCTGTTACATTCCTTATTCGTTCAGTCTCGAATTATTTTCACTTGCACTTTCACTCCGCAATGTCTTACTATGAAGCTGATCTGTCGGAGCCACCAGCCGCCTACGTGGTGATTGATGGCGCCAGGAAACCATCGTCCTATGCGCGGACAGCTCAAGAACGCGCCGGCTTGGAGGTCGATCGGATTGTGAGGCAGGCGTACGAGGAGCACGAGGCTTTAATCTATGCACGGGGAATCGCCGAGCTGGCCAGACGGGAAACGATTATAGCCCGGACTTTTCCGCCGTATTCCAGCAATTTAATCACTTTGCAGGCTGAGTACGAGGAGGAGGTGCGCTATTTGAAGCAATTGCTGCCAGACGAGGACCTAGACTGGCTGGATGAATTCTCTTTTTAAAAAAGAACATTAACTAAGGATTTAATAGGGGAGCCCCAAAGAACCGACCAATTCACCCGATTCGTCAAAACCTGCCTTGACACTGACAATAAAAATTGAATAAACAACACCCAGAAACAGTTATATTCATAGTGCCGAAGATTGAATACCCTCGCAAACATATCGATTCTTAACTATGAAAAATTGTTTCTATAAAATGTGATCCTATAAGAACCATTGCAACAGATAAAAATATCTTAAACGAAAATTGTATTTTTTACTATGGAAGCTATGGTATATATAGAAGTCCTATATAACATAGTAGTAGCTACTATATCTCAGTCCCTTAGGAGCTCTAATTTTTTTGCAAACAAAGATGATGTTTTTAATGCTTTACAGATGCGATAAGTATGCATTTTAATAGGGTATTTTGAGGCTAGTAAGTTACTAAAAAAATTTATTTAAAACCGTATAAATAGTTAAGTCTTGTAAGGATCTTCGAGTAAAACCTGCCCGATGGTCATAATTTGTTCCTTTCTGAAACTTTAATTAAGTTGAACTTATCTTTGCGTTACACATGAGACCAAAAGCATTCCCTCTTCACTTCCTCTCTCACGCACACGACACAAGATTTGCTCAAATATGCAAATGAATGTGGCGCTAGCACTTCAAATGCGGCTTTACGCCCACACCACACAGAGAGTAGGAGAGAGAGAGTGGGATAGAGAGAGACACACACACACACACATACACCTTTGGGGAACATGCATTTTGGTCATGTTTACAATGTCAGCTAGGATAACACGCACAGACACAAACACATGAATTGTGCTCATTGCAGTTGAAAGCTTTTGGAGAGGCGGCCTTAGCAATGTCAGCAAATTAGGGCAAAGCGATTCCAGAATGAGAGCACAAACAGCTGTTGGTCAAACGAAGCGTGTGAGAGAACAACAGCAGGAGAGCGCACGTATGCAACGCCCACACACAGCTGACAGCTGTGAGAGCGCGTGCATGAGCTTTTAACGAGCGTCGCGTCGCGTCGCCCAACGCTAAACGCTCGTTAGTTACCTGACACAGCTTCGGCTTTTTAGTTGTGTGTGTCTGTGTGGCATGTAAACAAAGCGCGCCCTCCGCTGCTGCTGCTGCTGCTGCATTGCAGAACGACCGAGCGACCCACTTCGTGTAACGGCTTTCAATTTCGTTCAACCTGTGCCCCCGACGATTGGAACATCGTCGTCGGCATCGCTTTCAATTTCGTGCTTGTAATTCGTCGCTGGCCGTTGGACGGCTCAGTCGTGTTTTTGTTGTAGTACCACGCGCGTGTCTCGCTGTTGTCGTCGTCGTCGTCGTCGTCGTCGTTGTCGCCGCGGCGTCAAGACCAGCAGCAGCAGCAGCAGTTGGACTTAGCACAAGGAGTGTTGTTCCGAGGCTGGGTCCGAGTTCACGCCTGCAGTTTGCACGCCGCGTCGCGTTTCCCTTTGCCCCAGCCGCAACAGAAATTCAATTCAATTCAAAAAAAATAAAATAAAACAACAATAAATTTATACACTTTTTCTACTCGTACGCAATATTAATAAAAATAACAAGATATTCAACGAAATAACAAGTTGTTCAATTCAGTGCAATTCCAAGTGCAATTCGCAATTGAGTTAAATGCCTTAGAAATTATAGATGTGTATATCAAATAAAATCGCCTTATAGCAACAGCAACAACAACAACAAATCTCGTTAGTATTTCCAATTGGCTAAATTTAAATAATTGTACTTTAACTGCCACAACAGTTACAACACCAACAAAAACAACAAACAGCAGTAACTGCCTGTTATTTGTTTAGCCAACTTTTTAAAGTGTCACCAATGTCGTCTTTGCCTATAACAACTGTCAATATGCCAAACAACAACAACCAAAGACATGCAATCAATAAAAAACATGTTTATAGATATACATCAAAATTGCCTTGTGTCCATTTTATATCAACAAAAAAGTCTACAATTTTTATATTTATATTTTATTATTTTATTCGGAAAGTATTTAAATACATAACATTTGTTTTAGAATTTTTAAATAATATTGAAAATTTTAACGTTGAACAAAGATTTTAAATGCAGTATGTTTAAAAATAAATCAATTTCAACGTACAATTGTTATTTATAAAACAAATTTTAATAATTTGGAATGTAATAAAAATAAATTTAAATACTATGAAAAAATAACAAGCCAAATACCACGGTATATTTTTAAAATATATAAAACAAAATAAAAAATATTTTAAAATATGAATAAATAAAAATATGCTGACATAATATAAAATGAAAAAATCACAAAATATAGTACAAAATCAAAATAAAACAATAATTAATAAATATAATATTGAAAATATGATTTTACTTATAGTTCGCTTTTAAACAAAATTTTACGAAGTACCTGAAACCTGCATTAGGAAATTAGAATGTTTGACTAAACTTAAACAAATTTAAAATCACATTCAAATTTAAAGAAATTAAATTAAAACAATTATAAACATTTTCGAATAGAATATAAAGTAAACTTTTTTATATAATCTATAAAAAATGAGCTTACAATAAAAAAATAAATAAATAAAATGCATATTTATAAATTGAATATAAGATATAATAATAATAATAAATTTCAAAAATTAAATGCCTATATGTTTTAAATGATTCTAATAAAATAAATATAAGCAACTAAAAGTAAAAGCGTGCAAATTAAACAAGGAACTAAAAGTATCTATATATATTATATATATATTTATATATCCTAAGTACATGGCAGGGCAGCTAACGCTGCCACATGTCAACAGTAACGACAATAACCACAACAGCAAACAGCCAAAAACAGCAGCAACAACAGCAACAACAACAAATTCAAGAAGACAGCGTGAAAAATGATAATGAAAGCCACAAATGTGGCAGCCACAGGCCAATGCGAAAAGTGATTATATTTACTTTTATATATATTATATAATATATATGCATACATATGAACATATATGTATATGGGATTGGTTTAAATTACTGAATTACCCACTCAAAGCAATTGCGCATAAAAAATCATCGATTTCGCTTTGTTTGCCCGCAGTTAATTGAAAATTATAACTGAGCTGAGCCCGCAGCAAAATGCGGCGCACATTGCGTATACGCAATGCGAGTCACTTCCCTCGCTACTCCATTTATACGCAATTCCGCTAATTTCAGTCACTTAATTAGTGCTCTACACTTCAGAACAAAAATAAAAAATAAAATAAAAACAAAATAAATAAAACAGCTAATGGCAAAATTGTTGTTTGCCATAAGTTTGTTTGCTCTTTCTGTTTTTTTCTTCAAATTTTCACGCGAAGTTAGTTGAGACAACTTTGTTCAGGCTCTCGTTTGTCAGCACGCGTTTTGGCAGCCCCCACCCGTCCCCTCCTTTGCCGTCCACTTTGAATGTCGAATGGGGCTTCAATTACCTTTGGCCTTTTTTGGCAGCGTGGCAAGCTTAAAGCACATATCGCATATTGTCAACAAATTTGAATAAGTTACGTATTGCAGAAATTCTTCAAAAAAAAGTATACATGGTGTAAAACCGAAAATTGTAAGGGCAGATTTCGTAAGAAAATCAAAATCCTTGTGCTAGTGTTGCAAAGCTATTTAAAGTGAAGCAGCGTTGCTATGGTTATCGATACGCAATGATGTTATCGATAAATAACATGGCCAAAAAAGAAAAACGAAATAACTCAAAAAATATTTTTAAAAATATATATATGTATATATATATATATATTTTTACAATTTTAAAATAATTCAAATAGTAATTACTGAATTTCTATGGGTTTTCTCTCATCCCTCTTCTGGGTTTTCTTAATTCCGCTTTGTGATGCATTCGCAAACGTTTTGGCTTTGCTTCAGCTTCTCATTCTTGTTACCAGCGATATACATTGTATTCAAATATTTTCGATATTAATATATATTACAAAGCTTGGATAATTTTGGATAGTCTGATAATAATGCAAGGATTATGACCTTAAAGCCCACATTTTGGCTGGCTGACCTTCAGGGCATTATATTTTGAATTCGCGCTTGATTTTATTTTCACATTTATTTTATTTTTCCATTTCGTGCATGTGAACCATATTTCACAATTCAATTTTGGCCACATGGCCGAGCATCCAAAATAGTGCAAAGTTGGCTACAAAAACAACAACACACACAAACAAAGTGGACAGGCCTAGAATATGGGCGGGGTCTAGGAGTGCAGGTGGATGGGTGTTGGTAGCTCGAGAGGTGGAGAGGGGAGGCAACCACTCAACGCGCCGGCTGCGTCAACGAACGTGGCCATAATTCAAATGATGCGCCAACTAACTACTTAATGTTATTAGATATGTCTTTGTCGGGAGGCGTGCTGCCACGCCCACACGAGCAGATATTAAAAAACTAGCACGAATTCGTGTTTATGTGTGTGTGTATGTGTGTGTGTGCCAATGTGTCTGAGTGCGCATGTTATCCTTGTCTCTTTCAGTTAGGTTTATGCTGATGTTGTTGATTACAGATGCTGCTGCGGGCAGTCGGATAATACCCTAACTGAGTGTACTATACATTTTTTATATACTTTGATTATAAGTTTGGTTATTTGGGCTTATTTTAATGATACATGCTAATAATAGTATATATTTCAAGGTTATACTGCTATCAGTTGTATGGTTATAGGTCAACAATTTTGTGTTTTCATGAAATATTTGTCATTTTGCACCGCTTGTAGTTAAGTTTTTATTTTAATAAAAGCATTGAAAAATGTTTATAAAATGTCTTACGAAAGAGTGGACAGTGTGGATGATATGAGCGTTGACGATTATTGATATGTGTGCAAAAAGCGAGAGAGGTAAATCTTATCCGCGAGCAGAGGAAGCGAGCAATGTGGATTGTGAAAGCGTGGGAAGATAATTGAATACTTTTTCCACTCCTTATTCTCTAGCATCAATGCTTTCGATCCCGTTTTGGATCTCGTTTGCAGGCAGCTTCTTTCAGAGAGCGCGAGAGGTAATTCCTATGTTCAGTGCGTTATCTGAGCTGAGAGCGAGGGCGCGAGCATCGTGCATTACACTTGTATTAGTGCGTATGTCGGCTTAGCATACGCGCGAGCCGCTTATAATGATTTAGTCTGTGCGCGACTCTCCCGCTGATCGGTCGTATTCTCGGCGCGTGTGTATGTGTATGTAAATATCGTTTTTACAACTATGGCTGATTATAAAAGTGTATTTGGCATTCGTTGAATATGAATTAAGCGCAGATTGTTTTTCTGCCTGCTTGTTTGTGTTTTCAACTTTTCATCGTTGACATTTTGTTTTCAGCATTCGCTCTCTGGGTATGTCCTTCTTTTTCTTTTCCATTTTCTTTTTTTTGTGCTTTTCGAGGCTGTTTCTCTGGCAGGAGACTGTCTGAGCTGCAGGTGCTGCACTTAAAATGAAATATGGCAGACATTTTTGCGGCTGAGATAAATGCGACGCAGTTTGTTTGCGTTTTACGTTTTGTGCTGGCTTACTTATTAGATTTAGCCATTTCCTATTTCCGCTCTCCGCTTTCTGCTTACAACTATTTGCGCCATTGGCTTCGGCAGCTGAATAATTGGACTTCTCGATGGGATGTTAATTAAAAATTCGAAAAAGTTAAGATATAAGATTGTATTTCTTTATACCTCTCTTTCTATTACTTTATTTAATAGTTTTAAATTGAAACCCTTATTATGCATTAACCTTATAATGCAACATTTAAAGAAAGTTATAGTGATTAAAAAAGAACCTACTCATGTTGCTTGTAAAATGACAACTTCATTGAAAAGCGGAAACTTCTAAATGCATTTAATTACTTTTAAAAACTTTATTTCAAAGTGGTGAATATATTTTACGTAATATTTGTTTAAAAGCCAATATACATTTAATTGAATTTTACATACGAAAATATTTGAATATAATAAACTTAGAAACTTATGGTCTAATGCAAAGTGCTGACGATGGGGTTCTTCTCCTATCGCTAAGTAGTGCTTTTTCTCTTGCCCTTCCTGTGCCCCATCCCCACCCCTTGAATTCTGAAGCCATGAAGGCAATTAGCTTAAATCACAGGCACTGGCAGCCAATCAGGCAATGTGCAGCACTTAAAAACTTTGCACAACTTGAAATGCAATAGAGCCCGGCAACAACCTTCCCCCTCCCCCTCCCCTACTCCTACCAGTGTTAAGACTCTTGCATTCGGGTCATAAAAATCTATGCGCCGTAGCAATTTGGCAGCTCGCAACTGGGTTTACGGGCCCAGTTAGTTGATTCTTCCAATCTGCTTCTTCTTGTTTCCATTTTTTTTGCAAATGAGTTGAATAAAGGAAATAAAATTCAGCGGCTTTCAATTGGAAGAGGCTCGTTAGATTTTACAGCTGGCATATTTATCACAGTTTTCGCATTTCGTTTGTTGAGATTTTAATCTCGGCTTGGATTAGGACGCCAACCACCCGACCACTAACCCCTAGACAAACAAAAAAGATTATTTGTATTTGGCAAATTTACGCTTATCGACATGGGAGTTGTGGGCGGAGCTTAGCAAATGTTTTTTAATGAATCAGTCTCGGTTTTCATTCCGTTCTCGAGCTCTTGTTTATGGCACCAGCTTGTGTGGAGATATGGCAAGATAGGCCTGTCATTTATTAACTTGAATTTGCATTTAAGCCCCCGACTCGTAGCAGAAGGGTTGGAGGAGCCCCAAGGAGGCCTAAGACAACAGCAGTAAACAGTTCAGAAACTGTATAACCGCTGGCCAATGTGCAGGATGTCACAGCTGCAGGACTTTAATTTATATAAAACACTTGTTTCATAATTTAACAGTGAAGCCTAGCATAGGGCGACCTATTTCCTGAAAGAGTTCGCATACAAATTCATTTCCATTTCCAATTTTTTTGTTTAGAATTTTCTTAAAAATATATATAGACACACAATAAGTGGAAAGTGTTAATTAAAAAAACGAAAATTCCGAAAATAATATTTATATATATCGATAAAAAAAATAACGAATAAGGAACTTGGCGTTAACGAATATATATTTCAGATATATTACATATATTTATTAATATATTTAATTTGTTTATATTTCATAATCGATAATTTCAACTATTGCTCGATATATGTATATGTCAAAAAATATTTCTACACATATGTTCAACCTAATTTTTTATCTATTCAAATTATGTATATAAAGGTAGTCAAATTCTTGGCTACCACTCAATTTCTCAAATAATTTGTTGTATATATTTTCACAATATTCAAATTTGAATAAATTGTCTACTTGATGTTTGCTTTAAGGACGTTCACCTGTGCCACTTTAACACACACCCCTCGCATCCTGACCCATTAAAAATGATTCTCGTTTCTGCTCTTTTTTAATGCCAACAAGCCATAATGACTAAGCACCTAATTTACAGAGCGTAGGCTCTGAGCTTTGGCTAAGCATCGCTTTAGTCAATATGGGTCCCAAGGAGCCCCCACTCTGTCGCCCCCTCTAGAGCCACCCAAACCCTTGGCCTTTGCGAGACGTTTTGCGTTTGCTTTAACTTTTAAGTGTTGCTTTGTTTTCATTGCCCTGTGCACCACCCCCTTCCCCCACACTGCCCCATTTCCTCGCTAAGCGCTTTTTGTAGCCTACTTATGAGCGCAGCCCACACACTCACTTGAGATGTTGATAATGTGTGCGTGTGTGTGTATATGGCGGCTGTTGTTGTGTGCCAGGAAGCAAACACTCTACTTGAAGAATTTTTTCTTTCTTGTATACCCTGTAGGCACTAAATAACACAAACAGAGAATATAAGAATATAAATTAGTTTTGGCAGTGTTAACCAAGCCACCGTTTTTTTTTTCAATTTATTCTTAATTATTTAATAAATTTATGATGAGTTTTTGTCAGTTTACCCAAAAAAAAAAAACAAAAGATTCGTTATTTCTCAACGCTAATCAGATAAAAATTTAGACAGTCAACTTTTAATTTCCAAATTAATATAATATATTAATATAATATATTATTATAATATAAAATATTTTTCAACGAATTGACTGCAGGGTATATTCTAGTTGCGATTACTCTGCTGCTGTAATTTTCTTTTTTTTTTGATCTGGAGGCTACAGCCTCAGGCTCAAGTATGTCCTGTCCTCCAACGCTGTCAGGGTCATTTTAATTCATTTTATTTTACTTTTTTTATCCTATTTAATTTTTTATGCTTTTTTCCCTTTCACTTACTTGTTCATTTGCATTCGCAAGACTTTTGTCTTTCGTCTTATGCATTTTGCATTTGTCGTCTGCATTTCAAATATGCAAATTAAGTTACATAATAAATAAAAAAACTTAAAATAATTAAAAAATGTTGCGCGTGACGCAAATGCAAATGTAAATGACAGTTATAAAGGCCCGCCCCCGGCTTCAACGTAGCCCCCTTTCCGTCGATTGTTGGCCATGTCTGAGTTCAAAAACTGGTCGCAGGCTACTGCCAAAAATGAATTGGCACATGTTGTGGCTGGTCTCCAACTAATTGGATTAGGTGCTCCCCTAAGACACTGGTGGGCGACAGGTGGCATGTTGCATGTGGCAGGCAATAGCAGCGGGGCAACTAATTTGAGCAATCGCACTTTGCCGCCTGCCTATTGGCAATGACACCGATGGCACTCAAAGTGCACTTCATTTGCACACACACACGAATCTCAAAATCAGCATAAACAACAACAACAACAACAACAGGCGCACTCAAAGATACAAATCTGTTACGGCCGTAGATGCATTTTTGCGGCCAAGTCCTTTGTTCAGTTATATCATCTGCAAAGCTGTCTGTTGGTCAAATCACTTGTATTATTTAAAAGCTGACTAATTGTATTATTTAAAAGCTGACTAATCATTTTTAGGGGTATTAACTTTATTAGATAGTTGCACAGATTCCTGTCAACCTTGCCTTGAAATTATCAACCATAACAATATATATATATATATATATATATATACTAAGCACTAATAGAAAATGAATTTGCAACCAGTCAGCAAGCGGATTTTTGAGTCGGTTCGAAATTTAAATATTAACATTTTTTTACCTATTGTTTATATTATTATTATTACAAAATGTATGAACATTTTAATTGTTAATATTATTTTTGATTATCATACAATTTTGCATACATTATTTTCTATTAATTTTAATTTTTTTATTTTTTAATTTTTGTCTTAGGTTTGCCGCAGCAAAAGGTTAACGCATATTATTTATTTAAGGAACCGACTAACAGAGCTTTTAAAACTTATGTAAGTTTTGTAAAATTGTATTATAATTTATTTATTTTAAAGATACATTTCATACTCAAAATGATAAAACTTATATTATATTCTAACAACAAGTTCAATGTTAAAGACATTTTCTTGAAATTTAGTCCATATATTTGAAGAATATGTGTTTCTTAATTTCCACATGCAGTTGACAAAAAGAGCCCGAATTTAATCTCTATAATTTATATAAGGATATCTTTCCAGCACAAAACATTGTTGACTTAAATAAGTCAGATAAACGACCGATGTAATTTGGTAGATTAAATCTTAATAAATCACATATAGATTTGCATAACATGAATTCCATCAATCGAAACAAGTCGTTTATCCAATTGATGCATGAATTCGTGCATTTACATGTTTATATAGATGCATGTATAGCGGATTGGGTGGTTTGAGTTAGCCTGCACGGCAAAGCGTTAACAAGATAGCATTTCCCACTTTTCCATTTTCCATTCAACAACAACATTTCCCATTGAACATTTGCATAACGCGTTGATTTTCCGATTTTCACCTGGCTGGCTTGCTGACATTGACTGGCAGTTAGCATTGTCAACGTGTTTGGGGGGAGCATTTGAGGGGACTCGCTGTGTAGTAGATAACAATGACAATGACGAGGTTCACTTTATATTTACACAGCAATTTATTTGTATTGCCGAGACTCCCATCTCTCCTGTTTGTTCATGTTGTGGGCAGCCAACCTGATTGGATCAACAAGTTTCGAGTACGGCCCACTTTGCTATTAATTACACAGCATATTTCCGAAAAGAAAAACCACACTCTAGTTGGGTCCCCAGCGGATAATGGTGCTGACGATGTTGAGGTTTGGACCCTGAAAAATCAATCATACGCCAAGTGTGTCAATATGTCAAGCATTTTATGCTAACCCGTGTCCTTTTGTTTTGTTGGCCACCAAAAGGCGGTTATGCATATAATATATTTTATCTGCCTATTCGACTTGGTCTTCCTCTTTTCCGGCACTTCGATTATATTTTGCTTGTGGGTCGCATGTCTGTCTAAACAAAACTAACCTCAATTTTTTATTGGTCAACAAAGCAGAAAAAGGCACCGACATCACTGACCTCAATACGCAAAGCTAAATAAATTGCGAATATTTTCTAAATGCAAAAGGATGCAAAATAAATTCCGAGTCCCTTCGACACCCACAACACAACACAAAAGAGGTCAAACATAAATGAGGTTCAACTGTCCGAACGGAAGAGCTTTCGGGTCGGGTTCTGAAGTCGAGTGCAACTGTTTTGCAGTTCGAAAAACCCAGATAGAGAATAAAAAACCTGTGTATGTTATGGCCGTGGACAATCATTTATATACATAAAGTACTTACCATAATAGCTGAGCGTCGTTTGCATTTATTTCTCTATAATCGATTAGAGTGGAAAATGGAGCAGAGATTGCAAAACTATTGGCATAGATATAATTGCATTGATTTCTACATTATTATACAGCTTTGCAATTGTTTATATTTAATTGAACTAGTCTATGATTTATTCTTATTGCTGTTGTGTTTTTCTAGTTGCTACAAATAAGGTTTGAGCTCGATTTTCTTGAAAATAATAAAATAAATATTAAAAAAAATTGTTATTGCTTTTACTATGACAAACTAAGTTAAAACATCTATTATAAAATTACAGCTAAATTCTTTCTTTTTGATTTTTCTTTTTTGGTGCCCACATAAGCAGGCAACATTTCTTGAACTTTTTTTATTTTACCAATGCTGAAGTTATTCTTATTTTGTCACAAAGTGTATGTATGGAAGGAGAAGTCTTCAATCATATTATTAATATCTATTAATTTTCAGTAACAACAGCCGAGCATACAATATGTATGCCACTTTCTATGGAAAGTAGTTTCTCGGTTTCAAAGCTACCTTTATAAAACAGAGATTTCCTTTTTTTGTCGAAGACAGTATATCGTAAACAGACATATCATTCAACTATATACTATTGCTGACATAGCTATTCACAGATCGGCCAGAAACTTTTATGAGACAAATTATCCTGCTTTTCAAGATATTCTGACAAAAGTTGACAATTAAGAATAACACTATAATCTCAAGTTAATTGCCCAGGTTTGTTTTATTGAATCACTTAGGAACAATACACGAAACATTTATTTTTGAATGAAAAATATTTGTTTTTTCAAAGATATCCTAATTAAACTTGACAATTATGAGCGTCTCTATGCTCCACATATAAACTAAAGTATAATTTATATTAAACTACTAAATTAAATTAAATATAATTGTTGTGCAAAAGCAGAGTTAATCTTTTGCACTTCGAAGATAATTGTCCTTTCTTTTACTTATTATTTTGATGTATCCCAAGTCTATAAAAGTCGTCAAATGTCATTTGCTTTTTTATGCCCGCATAAGTAGGCAACACTTTTTATGCTGCACTCGAAACTGTTGCTTATTGTGATCTGTTACTGCAACTGCAACTGAAACTGCGACCGTACACAAGTGTTGCGACTGTATTTGAGTTGCAAATGGCCAAGGCAACTGCCCCCCATGTTTGGGGCGCCAAATGTAGCCATTAAGGGTGCACATAAAAGGCAATAAACACAGTCGCTTCATGGCGTTCTTTATGCCATTTTGCAGCCAGTGCGATGTGCGCTTTAAACTGCTACCAAATGGCTCAAATGGCCAACTAGCCGCCCTTGTGGGCGTGCTTGCGCCGGGCAAGAGCAGTGGACTGGGAAATGGCAGTGGAAATGGGACTTGGGACTGGGCATGTGGACAGCGTTTGGGCGCATTTCACTCGCGGCTCCAGCCCCCCATATTGTGGTGTTGTAATTTATGTGTTGCTGTTGCTTTTATGTGATATTTTCCTGGGCTGCCTGTTGCCTGTTGTCCGTTGTGCGTTAGTTCTGGTCGCTTGCCTATTGCCCCATGGCCATAACAAAGGTGCTTTGTCTTAATCTGACGCCCATTCAACGCAACATTGCAACATCCTTTGGGCTCTAACGGCTTCAATTAGGCAGGAGATATAGCTAATGTTAGTATGTACGTATGCCCATGCTGCATAAATTGATTAATTTTACGATATTATGTATACGACGAATGGCACACGTGGATAAATAACTTTTGAATGGGCTGAAAATTGCTTGCAATAGTTTTATGTCAGCCGTACCTGTGGTTATCTCTCAATTATTTTCTATATGAATACATTGCTCCCTCTCTCTATCACTATCTGTCTCTCTCATCTTTTTTTTTTTTAATATATGACAACCTTTTCCACATAATGTTTAGTACTGCATAAATAAATATAAATATATCACAACCAATTCATTGTCTTTAACGCTGGCAACTTTACTTTTAGTGTGGCAAATTTTTATAAAATAAATATATTTGCAATAATAATAGACCTTTAATTTAGAGTAAACATTTTATATTTTTAATAATTTTTACATCAATTTAGTAAATATAGTTTAATATGTACAGAACAACATGTTATGCTTTTACTGTTATCCGGGATTATGCCCAAAGGAATCTGGATGTCAGTGGCATGCGAAATCCGAGCAATGCTAAAAATTGTGCCACAACAACGACCCTTTCATGCCAGTCAGTTAGTCAGTCGGTCCGACAGTCGGTTGTTAGGCTAACGCTTTAATTAAAAATAAATTTGAAATCAAAACTGAAAACTTATGAATGACAGCAGCCGCTGCTCCTGCCACCATGCCCCGCTGCAATATGCGCCCTTTGCCAACTAACTGTCCGCCTCAAGTGTTGGCGACGAAAACGATGAAAGAAAACATGGGGAAAACGCGAACGGAAACGGAAGCCGACAGCCAGGCAAGCAACTGAAATAGTGGCAGACAGCGGCTGAAGGGGAGGGGACAGAATACTTCGATGCGGTGCAGATAGCTGCTTATTAAAGCAATAAAAACAACAACAACAGCGAGTTGCGTTTTGCCACTTGCTCCACTTACATAAGAAATCAAACGGCTTCTTGCCAAAAATACGAAAAGGGCCCCAATACTTGGGACTGGGACTGGGACTAAAACTGGGGTGGTGTAGTGCCTGCAAATAGTTTGCTATCAAATTGATATGTTTTCTTGCATATGTAGCGTGTGCCAGCAAAAAGAAAAAAAAACAGTAAAGAAAAAAGTTATAATAAATGGAAATGATATAATAATAATAAGAGCATAAAAGCAAAAAAAAAAAACAAAACACGTTTAACGTTACGATAATCAATAATATATCCGGTTCTGGCTGGTTATAAACATTTCCGGCTTACTGCGACGGAACGGCCACATACATATGCCTGTCAGGCATTCAATTTCAATGTGCCTTCAGTATGTGTGTGCGTGCGTCAAATTTATTGACAAATTTGCATTTGGAAATAGCTTTAGAATTGTTTGTAGCCAATTTTACAATGTTTTAGCGCACTCAACTGCTGTCAATAAGTACTCAATATACGTCTAGCTCGCTCTTTCTTTTCTCTTTCGTTCTGTCTCCCTCTCAAAATGAAATAAAAAAAATATTGAGAAATAGACAGTTGAAATTGGCAAAAAACAGCCACAGGGCGTGTCAATAACCTTTAGTTTTTTTTTGTACACAATATTTGAGCTGAGCATAATCAATCCATCAAACTTTAACCTGGTTATTGATTTCAACAAGAATAAATCTATCGATATACTCAGGCATAGATAATAGATTTACAAAACATAAATATTAAACTATTGATTTGTCTTATATTGTAAATTATAATTTAAAATGCGTCTATCGATAATTGGCATACTAATCGATAACATATATTTTTCACAAATGTATCGATCACTTTTATTATGATTTTAATGCGAACATTATTTATACAAATGTTGATATAGTTTAAAATTTAAAATGAAAAAGATACAGTTACTAATCACCAACATCTTATATTGTAAATTATAATTCAAAATGCGCCTATCGATAATTGGCATAGTAATCGATAACATATGTTTATCACAAATGCATCGATACATTTTTTTAAATATTAATGCGAACATTATTTATAGAAATGTTGATATTGTTCAAAATTTTAAATGCAAAAGATATAGTTAATAATCACGAACATAGTTCTATTAACGCTTATTCTAAAGCCTGTTTATTTAAATTTCAATGAGACTTAAATTGAAGTAGGCCACACTTATGGCCCGGTTTCAACTAATGTCAAACATAATTATCTCTGGCATTATCCAAACATCAGCGCGAACAAATAGGAGTCAGTCAAAACGCACGTCTAATTGACAATCACAAATAGCAACTTACTGGCGCTATGTGATATGTGCAACATTTTGTGGCGTGCAAAAAATAAATAACGCTGGCCACGCAACAAAAGTCAACTGAAAATAAATTTAAATTTTAATTTCAATCTCAACAAGCGCAAACAAAAGCGAAATCCGGCCGCATGCCGACGCTGCTGCTGCGTAGACAACTTTACGTGCCGCAGCTGCTACTTGTGTATGCGCGTCTCTCACATTCTCCCTCTCTCTCTCTCTCTCTGTCTGCTGGCATTGGCAGGTCCCTGCTCGGGCGCCGCCTGTTTGTGTGCGTGTGTTTGCATATTGCACACACGGTTAAGTCGACGCATAAATGACTTAATCGCATTCCATTAAACGTAAGCTCCACGAAAACAACGTTAAACACTTTTGGTCCATTTCAAATAAAACTATAAAATAAAGAAATCATTTTATTTATATAAATTAGCTGCATAAACAAGCATTCAAAATGTCGTGCATTTTGTAAAAACCGTTGAGTAAACAAATAAATGATTATCGCATTTTATAAAACGTTAACTTTATTCAACTGTATTTGTGCATTACAATTTTCATGAATTTTATAGAAACCTTTTAATAAATAATAACTCCATAAAAACATTCGAATATTTTGGTATATTTTATGTATATGAATTTGTGCATAAACAAGCATTCAAATGTTCATAAATCTTATAAAAACCTTTGCGAATACGTGTGAATTTTGGGAACACGCTTGTGGCATCTTTATGTTTTTTGTGTGTGGTTGTTAGATATTCATGCGCTATGAATGAATAAAGCGAATTCGCTTGGGCCGCTTGCTACCTTTGGCTGACTGCCGACTGCTCCTTTGGCAGCCGCATGACGTATACGCCGCATTGTCTGACTCAAACGGACAGACTGCTTGATATAATGTCTCCTGTGGCCAGTTGGTTCGCTCGATTTGCGTAACTGTGCACAAGTTGACTCATTCAGCTGTGTGCGGGTGTGTGTGTGTGTGTGTATGCCTGTGTGGGTGTGTTTTTGCTCCTTTCACTATAATGGCTTACACGCCTAACCAAAACAGCATCAGAGTGTAATTAGCCAGTTTGCATAATTTACGCATCGTGTTTTTGCCTTTTGTGAGCCCTAAATTGTTATTAGTTTGCAATTGTATTGATTTTTAGCAGCTATCCCCAGCCTGAAACTGTGGCCAGCATTAATTTCTGTCAACTAACTTCGTATTACTCGTGGCCCACTTTAATTTGTGGCTAGCACGCAAAAAATAATACGTATATTTAAACAATTTTCTAAACTACACTTTATTTATTTGTTGCACACTTTTGTGCGCAAATAATTGCAATTATAGTAAGGGGTTTTCTTTTTCAAATTGTTTTTCTATTTAATTAAAAGTGACAAGCTCAAATTAATAGTATTATAAATATAAACGTTTTTTTGTGCATTGTGAGTCCAACATTTTAAAAACCTCTGGTTATCAAAACATTATTATACAAATATTTGAAATATCTTAACAAAAAGAATATAAAAAAATTAAAAGAGATTTGAATAAATAATTATGATTCCCAATAGAATATTCTGGTCATAAGCAAGCTTTTATACCAAATATTCAGATACGTATTTAAAAAACGAGCATACCATGTTCTTTTTTCGAAAAGTTGAAAACAGGGTCACCAACACGTCAGCGCATTTTTGGGCCAACTATCATTTATCGCACCTGAGCAGCTGGCACAGTTGCGCGTATTTGGTCGTATATATAGGAACTTGGCCGTAATGCTCGTCATCGGTTTGGGGCTAAGGCCGTCGCATTTATTGTAGGGGCGTTGCCAGGGGTCTGGGTTTTAATTAGCCTTGAGTGCGTGTTTTGCGCCAAAAGGCATCAACAAATTGTTATATAAGCCACACGCCCAACAAAGCGTTTTAAGCGCCTAAACATTGTCGTCAGTTAGCCAGCATTTGCAGTTGGTCAAGATACGCAGCACGGCAAAAAAAAACAAAAAAGAAAAAGAAACAGAAAAAATTAAGGGAAATCGTCGTAATGGCTAAGTAGACGAGTTATGACCCTGAATTTTGTGCTGTTGTTCGCCATGGCAAATGTTAAGGTTGGCGAGCCCAAAACTGAAACCAAAACGTATTTAATTTGCGTGTTTACGACAAAATTGCATGTGGCCCGCATTAAAGCAAACGGAAAGCAGCCAACAGCCAGCAAGAACGTACAAAACTCGGGCGGTGAAAATATTTTCGAAAACATGAAAAAATATCTGCAATAACATTTATACAACAACAAATAGCGAAACAGAGCAAAACAAGTCGCAGTGCGAGCCCGAATAAAAGGTTCCCTGTAGCAGGACTGGTGTAGCCATAAAAGGAGGTTCTGCGGGTTCTTCCCTTACATGCCTTCTGAGTATATGTGTGCAAAAGTCCCTTGAAAAAGATGTGTCGAAATATTACCTCAGAATGTAATTTTTAGTAGCATTTTATACTTATATTGGTGCAATCGATTTTGTGCCTTTGGCATTGGCAGTCGATATCATCTGTAATATACTCTGTCCATGCCCATTTACGTTTACAATGTATAAAAAAGAAAGTATCAGTGAAAATCATTGCAATCAGAGCACAGAAAACACAATACACAATGTACATTAACATAGCTTTACTGTACTATGATCTCGGGCGTCTCCTAAAGCTGCCGGGCAACTCCCTCGATTTCCCTATTCACAGCCACTTCACACTCCCCGCCGTAAGCATTTGGCGCATCGTTAAATTTGTGTTATGGCTGTGATTTTGCACAAAACCCGGAACTTAAAGTTTTTACAGCACACAAAATGTGGGTCCAAAGTTTCCCTTCTCTGTTTTTTATTTGCAGTGTTTTCTTTTTTTTGTAGCAACAAGATGAAATTTCATTTTCATTTTTTTTTTTTTTGCTTTTTGAACGTGTTGAACTTTATCAGAGAACTTGAAGGATTCCAAGTGAAAGTCAAAACATAAAAGTTTGCACATTTTTATTGTTTGATGAGTTTTGAATTGGGTGTGGCCAAAGGGTGTGGCGATTGTGAAAATTGTTTTCAATGGTTTTTCCACGTTTCTCTTTACTTTTTCAACAAATCATCCATAACGAGTTGTGAAATTGATTAATGATGGATGAGTGCGGATTTGTGTGCAAGTGAATAAAGAGAAAATGGAAAACCGTCAATTTTTATGAAAAAACTTTGATTTGAAATTTGATTTACGGGTGTAAACCAAATTTTTTGAGATATTTTCCATTTGAATATTTAAAGATTTATTTTGCTCTAAAATATAATTTATTCATTATATTTTTTCATGTTTTAAGAAATATATAAAATATATTCCGTATATTAAAAAAAAATCTTTAGAAAGAATCCGTGAGTATCTGAAATCTTCATATTCTATATTCTACTTTTTATACCCTGAACCCATTGAAAATGGGTAAAAAGGGTATAATGGTTTTGTGCAAATATATGTAACAGGCAGAAGGAAGCATCTCCGACCCCATAA